>JALPBY010000025.1:0-211616 GCA_026538315.1 Cryptococcus sp. GC_Crypt_6
GCACAGCGCAGTCGACGAAAGGAGGTGTTGCGAGATTGTGATGTAATCGAAAGGCATGAGCGAGGAGGGCGCATATCGTCAAAGGCATCATCACGCCTCTGCCGCTCTGACCTCTTCTTTGTGATGCGAGTGCTACCGAGCACGGCGAGACCAACGGGATTGAGCTAGCGTCGAGTGGCGTTCTCATCACGCTCAATCAAAGTTCAATCAGCATCCATGCGAAAGATTGAGAGCTGATCAAAACTTGTGATCCCCCATCAAAATCATATATATTACCTCACCTCACCACGCACTCTCTCCCTCATCAACTCAATCCACCATATAACTTTCATCTCCTATCCTCTGCAACTGTTACCTCTACTGTTATCGTGTAACGTACAATGTTCCCAGCACAACAATCAGAGCTGGAATCGGCCCCGTTCTCTTGGACTGTGCGCAACATGGCCAACCGAGCTAGACCCGAGCCTAGAAAGTGGTTCTCGAGAGAGTACTGGTATCTCGAAACGCCTCCAGCTTCTTATGCTACCCACGATGGCTGGAGCAATGCCGACGTCGACGTTGTCCCGTATGAGCAGCGTAATTGGCGAGCGTAAGTACTAGATCTATCCATACCATGATTACTTGGCAACAATGCTGACGCCACTATCGCACTTTACTATGACAGTGTCAACTACCTCTTCCTTTGGTTGTCCGACGGTGCAAACGTCGGCACGATGCAGCAAGCAGGCTCCATCGTTGCCATAGGCCTCAGCTGGAGGGAAGCCTCGGCCGCAATGTAAGGCATCTTTTCACCCGCAGAGAAGGCGAAGTGCTGACAAGAATACTATCAGCGCGATCGGCAACATCATCATTGCCATTGCAGTGGCACTGAACGGTGTGATCGGTTCCCGACACCACATTCCCTTCTCAATTGCCTCTCGTGCATCGCTCGGTTTCTACTTTTCATACTTTGCTGTCGTATCTCGATTGGTCCTCGGTCTATTGTACTTTGGGTACGTCTCTCCCTATCCGCAGGCACGAGAGCATCTGCTGATCGTTCATCCGTCTGCACACATCGTTCATCCGTCTGCACACATCGTTCATCCGTCTGCACACATCGACAGAATCAACACATACATTGGGGCTTCGTGCGCTATCATCTGCCTTGAAGCCATCTGGCCTTCTCTCACTACCCTGCATAACACCATCCCCACATCTCAAGGCTTGACCAGCAACAAGATGATCGCATACTTTGTCTTTTGGACCAGTAAGTCGCACGCTTGGTGCAAGACGTCGGCCTACTCTTTGGTCGCTAACACATTCACTACTAGTCCAACTTCCGCTCGTCATGATTCCTCCTAGGAAGATGCGCTGGCTCTTCTTCGTCAAGTCTATCTTTGCTGTCATCGCTGCGTTCGCCACGCTCGGCTGGGCAGTACACACCGCGGGAGGCGGCGGTCCTGTCTTCGCTGCTCATACCAAATTGACTGGGTCCGCTCGCTCTTGGGCATGGGTATATGGCATCAACGTTGCCATCAGTGGAAAGACCACCCTGGCTATAAACATTGTGAGTAATCGTGATACTTCTCAATATGCAGTGACAGGAAACTTGCTAACGTGACCATTGCTCGTTCAGCCCGACTTGACACGTTACGCCCATCGCACATCGGACTCGTACTGGCAGATGCTGTTTATCCCTATCGTTTACTTCACCTTCTCCTTCATCGGTATTGTCATCGCATCAGCTGGTCAGGCTATATACGGAACGCTCTACTGGGACCCGACATCCATCATCGCACTCTGGACTAGCCGAGCCGGCAAGTTCTTTGTGGCTTTCGCCTTCGGACTGGCTACTCTCGGAACAAACATCTCTACCAACTCGATCGCCACTTCGAACGATTTCGCATTCCTCGCTCCCAAATGGCTGAACATCAAGCGGGGCGCTTTCCTCACCGCTGTTATAGGAGGCTGGGCCACTTGCCCCTGGAAGATCCAAGCGAGTGCTACATCCCTCACTACATTCCTCAGCGGCTACATCATCGTACTTGCACCAATTGTTGCGATTATGATTGTGGATTATTGGGTGGTCCGCAAGAGAAAACTCCACGTTCCAATGCTGTATCAAAACGAAGGGATTTACAAATATACATATGGAGTCAACTGGCGAGCTCTGGTGACTCTGCTCGTTGTGGTACCTATCAATCTCCCGGGTTTGATCCATGCAATCAACTCCAAGGTTGATATTGGCAACTACACTTATTTCTGTAAGTTTTCAATGGTGTAGTGTACTTGGCAGATGCTCATGGACGAGCTGAATTTTTCGTTACGCATAGACAAAGCATCGTGGTTCACATCGTTTTTCATTTCTGCTGGCTTGTACCTTGTCATTTCGTTCATCTTCCCTCCGACCTCAACGCTGGTCGACCATACCGTTGAGAGTATGGGCGAGGAAATGATCCTGAGCGAAGGCGTCGTTTCTTCTGGGTGGGAGAGGGAGAAGGACGACGCTGCGCGTGGTGAAAAGGATCATTCGCCTGTCGATGGGCCGTCAAGGGGTTCCCTCCCTTTCCATGGGGACGTGTGATGACTCACGTCCGCATACCGTTGGGGCCAAAGAGGCTGAGCTGGACAGAAATCTGTTTATAGCTAAAATACACTGAAGATGGTAGACCGAGACCGGTTGGAGAAGTACTGTATATAATTCTTGACTCGCTTCCTGTGACGAACCTTTCTTCCTTTTCATTCACTCCTGTTCATTTGCACTAGACTCTTAATAGACGATGACTGGTTATGACACGCTTTGGTACTTAATGCATACATTCCTATCAATAATACGCCTTAAGGTTGAAAGGAGATTTCGTAGTGAATGGCATTACACAATTCGAATGATGACATAATGTGACGTTTCTCGGCCAAGTCAAAGGATGTGAGTTACAGAGAGCTTCTATCAAAGGATGTTTGTAAGCAAAACAGTATCGCAGCTCAAGGCGATAGCGGTGATGGTAGGTATATAGGACTGCAGCTGCCAGACTTTTCTTCTCTTTTCCTCTTTTCCCCACTCAACATCTTGTTCGTACAATTTCGCTCTCCCACTTGCTTGGTTCGAGATATTTCTGGCTCAATCCACATCTTAAGACTCTCATCAATCTAGCTCTACTGTCTAGGGTCGTACTGTTATTCATGTCGGAACAAAACACCGCTTTCACTTTTGACCCCAGCGAGTGGTCCGCACGCCAATGGTTTCTGGACCCATGCATCTGTATCATGCATCGAGAGCCAACGAATAAGCCGTATGAAATAGGCATAGCCATCGGCTCCTCTCGCATGGTGAATTCGCAAGGAGAGAAGCTCCATGAGGTCAAGAGTGGCGCTGTTTGTCATTCGTTCGCGATACGCACTCCCGGACAAGGAATGCCTCGTACCCGATCTTTGCTTGACTCACTAATCTATCGCAACCTCGACAACCTGGATATTTCTCACTGTACAGCAGACGACAAATTGGATTACGTCGAAAGGGTGCAGAGCGACAACACCTGGACCAAAGGGGTGGAACAGTTGCCCGCCTGGGTCACCGAGCTGGGCAGTTGCGTGCGCTGTGGTTTGCTCCCCGTGCCTCCGGCTGGCGCCTATCCTAGCACGCTCTATGTGTCGGAGAGAAACGGCGAGCCGTATGCGCTACACAGCAACTGCTACGTCATGGAAAACCAAGCGGCCAGTTGTGAGCATCCCAGCCAGGTTGATCTATCCCGCAAACGCCAAGGTACCAGATATGGGGCAGATCTGGCAGACCTTTGTGAACCCTTGGCAGATATCGAGCGGCGGTATGGCTACGATCCAAAAGGCTTGGACGGCTCCGCCGGGTCTGTAGACGAGGACCGGGGAGTGGACCAGATGCGCAGACAGTACGTCGTCCCTCACACTGGCAAGTATTCTTGGGCTTCGGACGAGCCCGAAGATCATGCATATCGCGAGGAGATTGAAGCTCAACTTAGGGGAAGTGCGCTCAATGCCGCGCGGGGCGCGCGAGCTCTCGAGGACTCTACAAGTGAAGCCGAATACGAGCTGTCATCCCCTGGCTCCTATGGCGACCGGGTCATCACAGACATCGCCATTTTACCACCAGACGACTACAGTGTCAGTGAAGTGCTGTCGGCCGGAAGGCGACACAGTTCAGGGACGTCTTCGGAATCGAACGTGGAGATAAGCTCGGACAAGTCTTAGTGTCTCTGGTAGCTCGTACGAGGATATGGGTCTCATCAGACCACCTTGTACGCCGTGCTACAGCGTGGACCATGGGTACGAAACCTATTTCAGCAGGTAATTCATGTTAAATGTGGCTACTTTAACTTGTGTTCGTGCGGTGATGTCATATATTTTTCGCTGGAATCAACCCTTTACCTCCACTTTTCAGGTGCACTCTGCCGCAGCTCAATTCATACGACCGTGCGACTATCTTTGAGTGAGTGACCATACTGAGAACAGAAGAGAGCATGATATAGCCTTGCTCACATCCCGTATCCCAGTGCTCGGAAAGCATTCAAAAGTCAAAGTCAAGAGTCACAGGGCTCAAGGAGAATTCAAAATAGAAAAAGCTTTGATACGAGCGGGATGAAGTGGGGAATCCTGGCTCTGAACATCCCGCTATTGCTGCTTGGGTCAGCAGTAGTAGTGGTTCAAGCAGCACCTCGATCACCTGAGATATATCGAGGGGGAGCGAAAGTGTATAAACGCCAGGACACTGTTGCTGCATCAGCAGCAGAGTCAACGTCAGCGTCGGTAGTGGCCACGAGCGATGTGTCGAGCAGCACCGAAGACTCGACTTCCGCTGTATCAAGTATGTTCAAAAATATTTCAATGAATTGAAAGAGATGCTTAATTTTCATTGTTGTCATAGCCTCATCATCCGTAGACGCGTCAAGCAGCGTGACTGATACTACCACTGCTGCTGAGTCGACATCAACGCTCGAGTCCACTGCGTCCACCGTAACGACTAGTGCACCTGTTACGTCCACTTCGTGAGCTGCGTCTATCTATGATACTTGCGAAAATAGCTGACAGGATGCTGTAGAGACGTCTCAAGTGGGGTTACCTCGACCACCACTGAGTCATCTGTGTTAGTCCCGTTTCCATCAAATACTTCTGTACCCACATGCGATGCTGACGTCTTGTCCATATCGCAGGACGACCTCCGCGCCTTCGAGCGATACCACCACTGCCCCCGAGACTACAACGACCTCGTCCCCCTCTTCCACCCTTGCTGATACGACTTCCACTACCGCAACTGCGACTTCAGTAGCGAGCAGTACGAATACGTTAACGTCGACGACAGACTCCCAGGTTTCTTCAGTGACCTCTACTTCCTCACCAGCTGCAACCACTTCCTCGCCCGCTGACTCTACTTCCTCGTCCGCTGTCTCTTCATTAACGGTCACTACCTCTTCATCAGCAATCGTTACCTCATCAGTAGTAAGCTCATCTACGACTATAGCTACAACACCTACCAGCGCTTCTGCCGCAAGTGAGTCCACGGCTGCCTCTTCTGTCTCGGTAGCTTCCAGCGCTGCTGCTTCGGCATCGGCTGCAGCGACATCGTCTCCCGCTACATCTTCCGCAACCGGTACGTCTTCCAGCGCATCTGTCTCTTCCTCCCCTGTCACCTCCTCTGTCACCTCTACAATCACCTCCTCTGCCACCTCCACGGCCATCTCCACGGCCGATTCTACAGCCATCTCCTCAGCCATCTCCACTGCGGTCGTATCGTCTAGCACACCTGCCTCATCAGCCGCTTCTTCTTCTGCCACCTCCACAGCCATCTCCACGGCTATCTCCACAGCTACCTCCACAGCGATCATATCGTCTAGTGCTTCAGCCTCATCAGCCTCTTCATCCACCCTTATCAGTTCTGGAAGCACTTCGTTGACGACTTCAACCACCTCCGATTCAGCCTCAGTAGCAGTTTCGAGCAGCACTTCTCCGAGCAGCACTGCAGCGCAAACATCGACATCTGCTGCGATCACGACAACTTCTGCGGCCGCTTCTAGCAGCCTGGTTGTATCTACCATTACGAGCGGGACGGGAACGACGGTAGTGACCAGCACAGTTGCAGCCTCTGTAGCTGCAACGACGCCCACGAGCACGTCGGCAACAGTCGTAACTGCCACAGAAGTGCTTACGAGTGCAATAACCACGACAAACTCAGCGGGGTCAACTTCAGTAGGCGAAGCTACCGCGACGGTAGTCGTGGTCGTCACGGTGGGAGCGAGCGGGGCAAGTACGGCAAGTACCACCGCCGGCGTAGGTAAGTCCATCGTCTAGCATGACGTGCTCTCGTGACATGGCGACGCAGATAGCTGGATAGGCTTGCTAATGCCAATCTGATATCTAGCTGTCGTCACTGTCACCGCCACGGACTCGACTGCTACTACAGGCAGCGACGGTGGCGTAGTGGTAGTGACAATCACGGAGACAGGTACCACGACCAATGCTCAAGGACAGACTAGTCAATTCGTGCAAGTGAGTCATGAGCCACGTTCCCTCACTTCGTCCATCAACTTCTGTCTTTTATTTTCGCCGCGGCATGACATGTCTCCGAGGTCAAGTGGAAAAGGAAAGCGCTGATACGAATCTGTCTTGTTTAGACTATAACGGAAGAAGTGCACGTGACGGTAGCTGGCGGAGGAACAGCAACAGCTACTGAGACATCGGGCGATGGGGGATCGCTCCAATCCGTTAGCGCTGGCAAAGCCGGAAAGCTCTTGATGGGCGGAATGACGCTTGGTATGGGAGTCGCGACCATTTCAGGGATCATCTTGGGGATGATCATGGTGTGATTTGACTGCTGTACTGCGGTCGTATAATGAGGAAAATGGGCCGGACGGCATTGCCGGTTCACACGGACGAGATCAGATCACTGTGGGGATCAAAGACCACTGGACATTTGGGCATATAATGATCATGACGAGCAATGACTGATAGGAATGGACGATCGATATTTTGTAGCCATATTAGGACGGACTCATAGATAGCAGTGGATCACATTGCGGTAGCGTTGACCTAGGACAGTGAATCTTTCTGTAGTTTCCCAGTGTACTCATTGCACGCATACAAGGGATGTGATACATGAACACATCGTTACAGGTACGGCGGCATCTTGGGCCACTCCTATTGATGAAGACTATATCTCCGGGAATATACGTGCAGGGTATAGTTGGTGACTCAAGCAGACATTGAAGACTCTTTCTGCGCAATATTAAGAGCTAGTGGTGATGGGTTTTCTGCGCCAGACGGACACTCGTCAGCAATGCACTCCAATAACTGATGTTGTATAGACGTGACTCACTATGGTTTACAATCACAATTCCTTCAACTCGACGCGGTCGTGCTCGTCCAAGCTGACTCGACTAGACAGTAATCGATGCCTAAGCACCAGTTGGCGTCTCGCCAATCGGCCTCTGTGCCGAAGCAGAGTCGATGGATTGCGGAGATAGGCCGCTCCAATACAATCTCCCGGCGACTTCCTTGACTAGCCAGTCCATCCCCGCGTCTAAGCCTGATCCCGTATATGCCGAGCAAGGGTGGATGATCCATCGGTGTGAGACTATCGAGGGGAGTGCGAGCGCCTAGGTGTTGACGGGCAGTGGATGTGTTGGCCGGTACGGGGCAGGGAAGTCAAGAGTATACAGCAGACCGTCAGCACGCGCTCTTCGTCACTTTGAATGGACATTTGAGACGGAAGGGGAGAGAAGCGCTCACATCCCTGATCTCTTCTAGAGACATGGACCCATCAAGATCCTGCTTGTTGGCGAAAACAAGTAATGTCGCACCTGCCAACCGCTATGAGCGTTGCGCGAGTGAGCAAGCGAGCGGAGCGGAGCAGCGAGCAAGCGAGTGAACAAAAACAAAGCGTAAGTGTGAACGGTTGTCATCAGCTCAGCGGTCTACATATACAAGTAGTATGACAAGCACGCACCTCCTCTTGCAGCAGCCCGCTGAGCTCGGATTTGCAGTCCCCCGTTCTCAGTCGGTCGGACGAGTCTACTACCCATACCACAGCGTCGGTGGACTCGAAATAATTTCGCCAGTATGGTCGTAAGGTCTTTTGGCCCCCGACGTCCCCTGTGATGAAGCGCGAGCGAGCACAAAGATGGCGAGAAGTAAGCGGATGGGTGTCATACTCCGAACAGTGTTGACAATAGCAGGCAACTTACAAATATTTAGAGTGTACCTATCGGGCAAAACGTACGAGAGTGATCAGCTCTTCCCTCTCTCCCCCATCACATTCGCATCGATGATATTGATTCTCATTGATCACGTCGATAGCACACTCACCCATCTCTTATGAGCGACTTGATATTGAACCCGAGCGTCGGACTGATCTGGCTGATATCCTCCCCATTGAGCTTTTTCAATATCGTCGTCTTCCCAGCGTTGTCCAGGCCGCTACACGCAGACTCCACCTCAGCAAACAATCTCGTATGTCACCGCAGACTGAATACCTAGTGGTTGTAGTTGAATAAGATGGCTAGACGTACAGGAACAGTACCCTCATCTCGCGCGATTTCGCCTTGTTCTTCCGTATTATAGTCAACAGACCTATCACCATGCATATCAGCTTTCGTATTCTTCCTCAGCAACCCCAAGCTTGGCGTAAGGGCTGTAGCACAGAGGTCGTGAGTTTAGAACTGACCCATATTGCGTTGGCTTCTGCTGTGCAAAGAATGCAGGTTGTGCGAATTGTAGTATTGTTGATATACGCGACTGAAATTGCGATTTTGTCATGTTTCAACTCTCAATTCTGTAACATCTCGTGTTTGCCGCGTGCTCATCATCGCACCTGGCGAGAGAATGGTTCGGCGACGCATTCAGTGGGCACGATTCATGAGCAGTCGTAGCTCAGCAGCTGATAAGGAATCTCGATATGCGGTTCATGCATGCTTTTAATATACAACATAATATCTTACCTACAGCGTACAGTGTACAACTAGGAATTCATCATTGACCTGAAATTGCTCCTAGAAACGCCAAGCACTACATTCTCGTCTTCTTCCGTGGTGGTTGACCCAGCGTGCCGGCAGCAGCGCTCGCAGGTCGGAAGTTGCTGCTTGACGGGAGTCTTGGTCCTGCCATGGATGGCGGGAGTCTGTACATTGCGATCGCAGAAGTGTCAGCGCTGTGATGCTCAAAGGCGATGAGAAATGCTTTGAAACATGAAACACTCACGATCCCATCTTGGCATCTCCGTTATCCTCATGTGTCACTCGTCTGGAAGGATAGGTTATAGTACTTCCTTCGAATACGCTCCTGCGACACAGGTCAACTATTGTCAACGAATGCTTTTCACACAACGGAGCGATAGTTGAGGTGACAGACTCACTTCGCCTTGACTCCCCCCTCTTCCTGGAACCATGGATGCGCCAATGCCTCTTTGGCTGTCAATCTGCGCGCAGGGTCCCACTCGAACAACTTTATGAGCAGGTCGTACCCCATAGCAGAGTTGGATCTGGAGTGATACCAAGAAGGCAGAGGATTTGGATTTGGATAACTGATCAAAGAGCGATTTGTCAGTTTGTTTGAGGAAATCTGATAAACCAGGTGGCTCACGGTCCAGATGCTATGTACGTCTTGTACTCTGGCATATGAACAATTCCGGGCCATTGCTCGGCTACACATAGGGTCAGCTACGCTCGTTGTATCTCGTCACAGACTTGATGCTCGCTTCTACGCACGCTTGACGGGCCCCAGAACCTCACACATCTTGCCCATCTGATCTCGCTGGAATGGAAGGGTCTTTTTGCCGTCCATCTTGGCCTCGTCTCCCTTGAATATCGGTCTTAGGGATAAAAGTTCTGCGTAAATACACCCTATCGCCCACAAGTCTGCGTGCCAGTGCCTCTTTCAGTATCGGCTGATAGATAGTCATGTTCGACTCACCGACAGCAGCTGTATAGTGTTTGGCACCCAGTATCAACTCTGGGGCGCGATACCAAATAGTCACCACGACCTTGTCACCTCCGAACAGACCACCTTGTGCTAAAGGCTTGTGCCATAATCTCGCTAAACCTAGATCACCAATCTTTACGACTCCAGCTGATGTGACTAGGATATTGGCTGGCTTGAGATCACGATGTAGTACAAAGTTGGAGTGCAAGAAATGGACGCCGCACAGCAATTGATGCAGAAGTCGGCGAAGAGTATTGGGAGGGATAGGACTGCGGGTGGTTTGGGAATGGTGATGAATGATTTGCTGCAAAATCACCGTTTAGCATCTCTAACTCAGAAGCCGAAAGGTACTCACGAGAAAGTCGTGCTCGGCGTATTCGAATACCATGTAAATGGCTTTGTCTTCTAAAATGACTTCTCGGAGGGCGACAAGATTTCGATGATGTAACTCCCGGTTCAGCTGAAGGCGGATACACTCTCTTCAGCTCATGGTTCCTCTTGATACAGGATGGGAGCTCAAGAGCGAACACCCACCAAGATCTCTCTCGCACCACTCTGACTGATGCCCGCATACGTCTGCACATCCCCTTCTTTATCTGGTTTGAACTTCTTGATAGCAAAGACATCTCCTTCTTTCGCTTCCAAGTCTCCAGGCCGCATACACATCTCCGGGTAGTCCAAAGCCGTCATTGTTGATGATGAGGGGATTGCAGCGACTTCGACGGCAGGCGAAGGGATCTTGTCCTTTCTTATGGATAGAGCTGCGCGAGTCGACGAAGGGAGCACTGTGCCTTTTGCTGTCTTGGACGAAGGCAAGAGTACAGCTTTGTATACTCTGCCATATGTTCCTGTGGTCGGCATTAGCGTTGATTGCTCATACATCGTACATGATTCGCGGCTTACCAGATGAGATGAAGCCCAATATCCGGTATGTCTTGAGCACGCTACAACAGTAGTTCCATCAGCCTATGAGTCAAAGTATCTGCATTCTCCTCACGTTCGGCGCTCCCTATCACGCTTTGCACGGTACGCGTGCATTGGATCGATCATGTTCGACGTCGAGCCTATTGCTGATGCCATGACACTGTGTCGTCCACCTCGTTGTCAAGATGTTCACGCAGAGTTTCTACGAAGAATTGGTGCTAGAAGCAGCGAGTAGCGACTGGCACACAGCTGGCATCTGACAGGCTGTTCCGGACGTCACAATGACCTATTGTAAGCTAGAGGAGACGACTTAAGCTGAGCTCCGACATCTAGATTAACCAAGAATGCAACTTTGGATGGGAATGAGGGGTAGTCACGTGACCATACCATGACACGTGGCGCTGCTGAGGGGGTGACTGATTTCCTGGTCATAGACCATATTTTCCCACGGATGTTGATTTTCCAACGGGATCAAATAATGAACCGTGAGCAAAACAAACAAAACAACAACAAGGAGGAGACGGGACAAAACAACTATTCCAAACAGCTTTACTTGCAGCTTTGACTCTACAATTGGTGATCTCAACTCTGATCGGATACTCGACACACAAGCAACGGCGACGATAGTGGATAAGGGGATCTCCTTTTTCTGATACGCCTGCACGACAGAATTTCCGCCTAACATGTCTCTCGGGGCACGATCGCCTTCTGCCCGTAAATCCCTCTCTCTGGCCGAACATAATCTCAACATGGACAACATGACGATGCCTATCACTAACAACCCTTCGAAAGGGAAGAAGAGGGGAGTCAGTATCGGAGGGGAAGGGCTTTATGGTTCTGCTTTCCAGGTTGGCAGAGGTGATGATCTCAGTCCGAGGAGAAAGGCTAGGCGTAATATGGTGCGTATCCTTTTGCTATCTGACTTTGATCGCTGTGACTGAATCTTGACATGTTCCATATGTTTAGCAACCCCGCAAATCCATCCTCAAGTCTATGTCGAGTCAATCCATCGCACGCGATGCGGAAGATGAGACTATCAACTTCAATCAACATCAATATGCCCACACAATATCTTTCGGTTCGGCCGCGTTCAGCAACAACGAGAATTTCGACCCAGCAAGCAATGCTCTCCGGCAAAGTCTGTCCAGGAGGGTCAGCTTCGCACCCAATGCGCATGTCAGGTAAGATTTCCCCATTTCAATTCCAGACGCAACTCTGACAGGTGCGCTCTCGCTTAGGATGTTCGAGAAGCCCGTCTCCTCTCCCGAAGTCAGCTTGATAGCGTCAACAAACGTGGCGTTCGCCCTGCCGCCAGGGGCTACTACTGCAGCGGGGGCTCGCCAATCCACAACAGCACATTCACGTCGAAGCTCCGTCCAGAACATTGGTTCAATCTCCCGTCCCAATATCTTTGCGCCTAGCATATTCCAAGGCGAGGGCGAGACAGAGGGGGAGGCGTCCATGGAGATTGAGACCGAGGATGAAGCGTCTGATTCGGATGATGAAGCCGTCGAAATGGGCTCTGTCCGAAGGTACGACAACGATGCTCAGGAGCAGCCTGCCGCGTGGGACGCACCCACAGGAATGGACAACTACGAGGAAGAGGAGGAAGACGACATGGAGATGGAGATGGACATGACGCAGAACATTTATGGTGGCATTGTCCGTCGGGCATCAATGGCAGCCAACACGACTGCTGACTCTCAGGGCGATGGCGAGGCGGATATCAGTCAACGTAGCGTCGACGAGGAAAAGACCATGGATTTCACAATCGCTATCGGTGGACTTCTTCCTCATTCACCACCTGTGGGAGCCATGAAGAACCGCAATTCGATCGGCTACAGCACTCCTGCCCCTCCAGGGTCAGACTTGAGAGCCTATCTACCTGGTGAGGCGATTGAAGGTGAAGTTGAAATCGAAATGGAGGAGACGATCGCCTTTGGCGGTATCCTTGGTGCGGATGACAGCCTCAGTTCCGCGAGCGAACTTGACACAATAAACGGAACGGAGCGAGAAAGAACGATGACGTTCTCCTTCGGCAATGCACCACGCGCCGCACCTCAAGATGAGGAGGATGGTATGGACATGACGGTGGCCCAAGGAGGGATATTGTCCTACCCGCCTGTTTCTCCCGCACGCTCTGCGCCGACCTATACGCGACCCATATCCGGCACACCATCCTTCGCTCGTCCGACCATGTCGTCCGCGCAGAAGTCCAAGGAGACCGAGAAGCGCAATGTCTTCGCTCCCTCACCCAGCCCGATCAAATCGGCAACTCCAAAGAAGAGCGGTATGGACACAGCAGCTGAAGTCGCGAAGCGTCTCAGTTTCGGCTCGACTACCTCCAGCGGCGGTCGAAAGCGGGCACGCGATGAAGACGGCGAAGCTACACCCGGAAGCAGCAAGAAAACCAAGGTAGGCCCTATCAATGCAGACGAGGTTTTCGGGGGAACGCCTGTCTTACGTGTTCCTGGGGCACCAAGAGCATCGCTTGGTACACCGATGCGCCTCGCCCGTAGTCCCGCCAGCAGGCAAAGTATGGTCCGCGTGGTGGATGCAGATGCCGAGAATGAGGCGGTCGAAGATATTATGCAGGAGCAAGAAGCTCTTGAGCCAGAGTGGGAGCAACCCCGAGCTATCTCTCTCGCTGCTTTCCTTGAGATGACTGGCGTCCAATTCATGGAGGGATTGCCTGGGTTGCTGAGACGACGCAGCAGTGTGGCTAAAGGGGTCCTTGGGCAGTCCTATGGTAGCGGCGGTACGTATCTGTTCTCAGACAGAATGACAACCCGACTGACTTCACTCTACCTATCAATTAGATCGCGAATTCGCGCTTCACGAATACGCTGAAGCGCAAGTCAACAGCATCTTCCTCAACATGTATTCATGGGTGAGTGGCATTACGCACAAAGGGTCACGAGCTAAAACAAAGCGATCGTTATAGGCTGCGAACAAGCTGCGCGAGGACATTAGAACTGGACAAGAGGAACTTGCTGCAGTCGAGGCACGATGCGATGTCGACAGTCCACCTGTCATCCAGGAATACCTCGCGGCCACGGAAGAGGACAAGCCGCTGTTCGAGATGACATTCAAGTCTTTCAAGACCAACACCCATCTCAAAGCGAAAGAGATGTGGTACGACTGGAAGCAGCAGCTCATGGAGACCATCAAGCCCGATGTTGAACGTATGCTGCAGGGTATGCGCGAAGTAAGTGCTGTATTCCACATGATTAGGAGATTCAGGGCTGATGATTCGCTTTAGGACAATGAGCGGCTGTCTGCAATGGACGAGCAGCTTGAGTCTCTGCTCCCCGATCTCAAAGCGCGTCAAGCAGCGTTGCTGGCCGAGGTCACGAGGGAGCGCGAGACTGTCGCAGAGATCGCTGCGTGTGATCAGGAAGAACTTGGCGCGCTGAAAGAGGGTATCGCTGAACAAGGGTTAGTGAACCGGATATTCTCGAAGATCGCCAATGACGTGGCTGACGTGTTGTCACCTATAGCGCACAGATAGCCAATTTCAATTCGGAGTTGTCGGAATACGCAACAAAGCTCACTGCCCTTACCTCCAAGCTTGATGAGCTGAACATGCAAAAGCAAGAGTCTGTGACTGCGATCGCTCACGCGAAGAGCCAGTGCGATCAGTTCACTCGCTCTGACGCAATTAGACTGCAAGGTGAGCTTAGGTCGCATAAGACTGGTCTTTAATAGGGCACTGACGTCGTGTCCTCAGAGGAGTACATTTCGGTTCAACACTTGCACCACTGGCGACCAACAAAGATCCACGCCGATCGTTTGGAGCTCGAATTCGACAACGAAATCGCTCTCACATTTACATGCAAGAACTTTGTCGCCCGTCCCAACACCGCCAAAGCGGTCTACCTTTATGATAAGATCCAAGCGGCCAAGCGTGGGGGTGCTATTGCTCGAGGGCAAACGCCAACGGAAGGACTCTTCGATATGTTGAGTGTCGCTGTGGTGGAGATGGGTAAAGCTCAGGACTACCAGTCATTACCAGAGGTGAGTAAATTCGCAGAAGTCCAGCTATGGACCTACACCGGTGATCAGAATGGTCGCTGACTCTCGTCCGTTTTTGAACAGTTTGTTCAACGCGTAGGCCAATTGTGGTCGACGGCTCAACGGATCCGCGCAGAGTTGCACTACGTCAACTTCCGCCACCCCCTTCGATACGCATTCGATGAGGAGACTGCTTCGCTCGTTGCGACAGTCACCTTGATGTTGCCTCAAGCCAAGAGTAAAGTGGAGATGGATCTCATAGTCTCACAAGAGACTTTGTGGGGCTATCCTGATAGTCTAGCCGGTACAGAAGTGGCTATTCGGCAAGTCTACGGGAAAGCAGAGTGAGTATCAAGGTCCACAATTCCGGTCATCTACTAACGGGTGCTTGGTGCAGTACTGCCATGCTCAGTGAAGTCGCGACACAGACCATGAGTGTCGCCACTTCCCAAGGGTGCATGGGCGCCTTCTTACAAGTGTGTGTCGATGTCGGGGCGCAATATGAAGACCGGAGATGACAGATTGCCATTCTGCCGAGTTCGGAGGAGAAAGGATAGATGAGGTTGTTGTACGTTGTATTGCATTTGTCGGACGGTAGGGCGATACAGCCGTGCCGAGGGAGGTGTTTGTCTTGTATTTGGGTTCTTTGGCGGCTGTTTTGTTTGTTTTTCGATACTGTCGTTTACTGGACGCTTTGCTATGATGCCACATGAACGTTATGAATTTGAGCGGGCATGTCGATGGATTCGAGTGCGACCGAGATGATGATTGCCGATGCGTTTTTCGGATTTCTGCAACCCTCTGTGTCAACGCATAACCCATCATGTTGGGAACCTGTTCAGAAACAGTATGGATCCACGTCTTAGCGCGGCATTTCACTCCGTCAGGCTTGTACAATATATATCTATACATGGCAACCCGATCAGTCTACTTTAGACAGTACCGACGACTATGAACAGGACAATGTCTCGATCGGATATAAGCAAGCAGAAAGCTCCAATCTGATGCGCATTTGAGTTTGATCACGCAGCAGCAGTAGACTGTTGCGACTCCTCAGACTCCCCGTCTTTCCTCATTTTTGGAATCAAAGAGTCAAGCGTCCAATTTGTATCTGGATCATCTATGACTCGCATGATAAGTCTCGTCGGATCAATGCGGGGCAGCCGGCCTCCATGTTCGAGGGAAGTCGGTTCCGGAATTCTTGGTAGCGTCTCATACAGATCGACCGCCAATAGATCGGTAATCGGATCATTTGGAAGTTGCTCGATGAACTTTCTCACCGTATCTGGAACAATGTAACTTTCGGTGGTGCGTTCGGGCAGAGAAACTCCAAGTCCATACTGAGATGGTTTCCACTCTAGCATAAAGTCTGGCAGCTGGAATGAACCCCAATCCTCGGGCGGGACAGGTTGTATGGTATCATCTGATTTTGCTAGAGACGCAACATCAGATGCATTGATCTCCATTGAGTATTGTATCTCCATAAGGGTATTGCTTGAATCGGAGCTTGGTTGAAGCAGATCTGCAGGTGACGCGCCTCTCCGGGCTTCATCTTCAATCACCTTGATATCAGTATGTTGGCCGTCTCTGCACCACTCGTCCAGTGCTTTGTTAAAATCCGTCCCGTGTTGCTTCATGTGGTCTTGCAAAGTATCGTAAAGCGCCGTGCACGCAACATCAACCAGAACATCATCGGTCGGCTGACCTATAGCGAGCTGGCGGATCCAAGAGTTCGTGGTGTGATCCTGTATCTTGACTCAAGGCATCGAGGACCAATTCCTTGTCGTCGCCAAATTGCGTGACCAGTTTTGACGAAAGATCGAAGGTCAGCTTGTCTGATTCATGATTGGGTTCGCCGTCCCTTGCAACAATGGACGCACGGACGACCTTGTGTGAATTATGATAAAAGGTGCCCATGAAGCTGCGTTGCAGTACCCGTCGGCGATAAGTAGCCGTTTCTTTCAGCTCCTGCAGCTGACGCTTGTTTACGTCTTTGAATAAGTCCGGGAAATCCAACACATGGCCGGTTTGCAAGGGCTTTGTCTTAATGATATCGCTGTCAAGATCCAACTTCTGACCTAGAGTGTCCAGATTGGAGTTGAGCTGGGACCAGTCCTCTGGTATGGACCATGTTGAGGACATGTTGAGGACATGTTGAGGAAAGTTTGCGGATGACTGTGCTGTGCTGTAAATGTGGCAGTGGCTGAGTGGGGGTGTGGTGAAATGCTATACCGTACTCGTTACTGGTGAGTTATGCTGATTGCGCGGTGGCGAATCTGCTCAGATGGAAATGATGAAGCAGAGTGCAGTTGGAAAAGGTGAATCCTGCTTCGCCTTTATACCTGCCCCGACGGACGCCGCTTGATACGACGGTATGACAACTTTAGCATCTACCATTGTCAATCGATGACGGCAATGACGATGATGACGATGCTACGTCATCTCAGAGAAGCTCTCTTCTCGTCAAAACACTGCGTGTGGCTTCGATAGAAGACATCTCAGAAAGGATTATTTCGCATTGTGCTGCCTTGCGTATCATATACATCAGGTATTATGACGAGTCTCTCACCTCCTGTGCTCCGCGTTGGTGGGAGCTTACATTTTCTCATACTCAGATCCAAGAAGGCCCAAAACCTTGGTTCATCAAGTGACATTGTCCTCTACGCCGTACTGCACGGTGTATAGATGATAGACTAAGCATGCCTCCAGTCGCATTAGCACTGCACCACATCAGACTAGATCAGAGACTCGCAAGCGCAATCATCGCCTCATAGTAGGATACTGCTCACTAACGATCGCGACGAGCGCGGTATCACTGTCAAGCTGTAGAATGTGAATGTCCTGATGCATCGCAGATCCCATCAAGTGCTCGTGATCGTATATCAAATATGCTGACAGAGTATCTACAGCGCTACTGCGCGTGTCCTATTGCAAAGTCCGTCATCCCTATCAAGTATGCCCTCTTGTATTCGTATGCTCGTGCTGGTGCTATATCGATCGACCAGGCGCGTGCACTCTATCTTACACTTGTATCTCTATCTAAGGTCGACAGGGTGGTATCGCTGCTGTTGAGCACCGTACCCTCCCACCGGAGCTGCGCCGCCATATGGTCCTTGACCTTGTCCTTGTCCTTGCGCTTGGTTCTGGTTCTGATTATGGTTCTGGAAATAACCATTACCATGCCCATCATCCGAGTCGCCATCCCTGTACGGACTGCTGGCTCCAGCAGCTAAACCGTAGTTGCTTCCGCTTCTCATCGGTGTCCGGGTAGCCAAGTCGGCCGTAGCCATTGTGTCCACACTGTGTGAGCGAGAGTGCGCCCACGGTGCGTTCGGCCGCGTTTGGCCTTCGGAGTGGCCGTACGTGTCAAACGCTGCCATCGGATAGGCGGGACCAGTATTCGCCTCTTTGTATTCTATCAGAGTCAAAACCTACATCAGCAACGGCCCGATTCGTATTCGAGAGAAATCAATAAAAGAACTCACCACCACCACCGACATCTCCGTCGTATCGGCCGCCTTGACCGCCTTGGCCGCCCGCACCATTGTACCAAGTCTTCTCTCCTTGATTCTGCTTGTTCTTTCTCCTTTTGATGCAGCAGAAGAAGATGAGCGCTCCGAGAGCAGCAAGTGCACCGAGACCAGCACCAATAGCGATGCCTGCTTTGGCACCGGTACTGAGAGTACTAGTGGTAGTGGCCGCGTCCTTGTTGGCGCTAGTGACAGCAGTGTCTGTGGCCTTGCCTGCACTAGCGGTAGTAGAAGAAGATTCGGTCGAGTTGGTAGTAGTCGTAGTAGTCACAGCTGCCCAGTGCTTCTTCTTGATGATATCCGCACCTTTTTCGGCAATACCGTAGGTGGTAGCCATAGTGTGAGCGGAGATGTGCATGGGGATGATCGAAGTGTCAATGACCCTCAAGTTGGCAGATCCGTATACGGTCAACGTAGTGTCGACAACACCGCCAGATGCTTGGGGAAGCATGGCATTTGTTCCCAAAGGATGGTATTCGGTTCCACAATTCTCTTTGGTGTAGTTTCCCAATGTATCACCGGTGTAACTGGCGCCGGGGTAGGTCTCGGTGATCATTACTTCGCTCAATGGGGTGGCGGCGGCGACCGATCGTGCGAAAGTCGAACCGTAGCCGATGATGTCGATATCATAACCGACGCCAAAGTAGTCGGGGTTGATCAATGGTTGAGTGAATGGGTCGGTAGAGTTGATCATGATTGTACCACGAGACCAGGGGTGCTGTAGAGCCACCTGGATACCCATCTCATTGTTACCTTTTCCAAGCATAGTCAGGATGATTTCGAGCTGACCGACGTCTTCCGTCAACCACTCCTGCTGAATTTGATATTGCGCTTTAAGACCGACGGCCACAGTGTCGGGGAGATCAAGCCATGAGGTGACATTTGCAACCATATCGTCCAAATCGGTGCTGACTCCAGAAGCGTAAGACGATGCTGCGGACGAGGACGAGATATCGGTGAATGAGGGGTCTAATCAATCGAAAATGATCAGCCGGGTCCTCTAAACCAACACGGTGTCACTCACAGCCGACAGCCTCATTGATATAGGTCCACATGCCGGTTTGGTAATCCTCGTATTCGGTGAGTTCGGTCGCCTGCAAGGTAGTCGATGCGCTCAAATTGTTCCAAGTAAAGGTGCCTTGAGGGGTCGACCAGTACAATGAGTACGAAACGTGGTCTTGCAAGTTGTAGCCGACTGGTAGATCGAGTTGGCTCGTAATTCCTAGTGCGGTAAGAGTGTCCTTGGGGCCGACACCAGAGAGCTGAAGGATTTGCGGGCTTCCAACAGTGCCACCACTGTGAGACAGAGCTTGTTAGATATTGTAGATACAAGCTCTGGTTAAAGTCTGCCACACGTACCAGAGGATGACTTCCTTGTTAGCCTGAACCGAGTAGGTGGTTTCTGAACTATTAGCCTGGAAAGTGACACCGCTCGCGACGATGTTTCCGCTCGAGTCGGTAGTACCGTTGAAGATGACACTGGTGACTTGCTGCTTGGTGAGAATCACCAAGTTGGATCGTGGTGCCAGAGGGTCGATGTATCCCGCTTTTGAGTCGGAACGCGTCTGGTTTCTCATGTTGAGGGTCGATGTCGAGATACTAACACCGTGGGTGGAACCATCGGACAAGTCTTTGGAAACGAATCCGAGGGTTTCCCAAGCGCTACAAGTTTGATCGAGCGTCAGACCTTGAGTGTCAAGAGGTATATCAACACTTACGGGATCCATTTAGCGACTTCGTCAAAAATGTACTCCGAGTAACCCGATTGAATAGGGCCGCCTGAACCGTGTGCCGAGGTGTTGATGTTCATACCGAACTGCTCCTGGATGGTTGTGTTGGGATAGGAGTAGTTCTCAGCCTGACGGGGTGGCGATTCATCAGTATTAGTGATTGACAGGGGCAAGCTTTATAAAATGGGATACAGGCGCACCTTCATGATGTACTTGTTGACCTCGTTCCAGTCCCAGGTCTCGTCACCATCAGGATTGAGGGCTACAAAAAAAAACAGAGCGTTCATCAGTATTGTGAAATTCACTCTTTACGTCGGTATCACTCACTTCCCCACGCATCGTACTCGACCGAACTCGCTCTTCCCCAGAAAAGACCGTTGATAGCTCCTGATCCACCGAGACCTTTGCCTCGCGGCCAGTATTTGGTGAGGTTGAGCGCGTCGGTCTATGACAAAACCAGTATCAGTACTACAAACAGAGGCGGGTGGAGAAAACGTGGCAAATTCACCTGCTCGACGGTTTCATATGCCCAATCATACGCTGATCCAGTCAACGAATGCAGGTAACTGTAGCCTGAAGAGGGAGTTAGCTTGCTACCCACTTTCCTTTGGACGTGCCGAGTCCTCCTTTGACGATATGACAGCTGAGCACATACCGGGGATATCGATTTGGTCCTCTACGTCTGTCCCGTCGCCTCCAGCCTCGATACACAGGACAGTAACATTGCTCCACTCGCTCAGCCTTGCTGCGAGGGTCAGACCTGCCACGCCTCCTCCGGCAATGACAAAGTCGAATGATTCGCCATTGATGGATGCCGCGTCGGTGGTGATACTCCTTTTCAAGGCTCGGCGATGGGGGTGGTTCAAGTTGTGTGGGTGAGCATGACGTGTGCCGCTTCCTGAATCTGAAGCAGAAGCTGACGGATGGGCAGCAACTATCCCTGCGCCAAGCAGACCCAGGGTCAAAGGTAAAAGGGAGAGCATCCTGCGTCTGCTCTATGCAGTGGTCTGCAAGATGATCGGAAACGAGAGAGATTGGTCGTTTGTGCCACGCTGAAGTGAAACGCGCGCGAGTCTTGTCGTTACAGGAGCCGTTGTTGCTTTTTCGAAAGAGTGTAGTAGCTGTTGTAGAGAAGGGAGATGGAGCTTGATCAGACTCTTATATGCAGTAGACTTTGTGGGAACGCGATACTCACTGAAACTCAAAAAGAGAGTGTATCAAACAAAGGGGCTATGCTGGTGTATGTATGCTAGGGGATGCTGTTGTTGACGAATAATGAATGATTTGTATTTCGGTGCTTCGGAACAGGTCGGTTTCGGGACGCGCCGGACACGAGACGTCTCACGCTTGCTTGGATGATTGGCAAAGGTAGGGGAGACTTGGCACCGCTCGCTACTGACAGTCACGCCGACAGTTGGAGGAGACAGCACGAAACGATCCTTTGATGAGCGACAAAGCAAGTCGGGGGAGGAGATGACAATGAACAAGAATTAATATTGACTTGAAATGAGAATCGTATGATACGAGTGCGAGCACGGGAATGCAAACTTGTTCGTGCGACTGCGTTTCCGGCGGTAGGTTGCCTCTACAGCGTGCAAGCAAAGAGTGGAGGGCCAAGTGAGACAGACGACACACATGCATATTCTTGATGCTGGCACCCTGCTTGGGGACAGTTGCAAGGAAAAAGTTGCCTATCGCTTCCGTTGTGCGCCCTGGATGTGCAACGCGCGATAAGGGAGCAAGAGGTGACTGCGGGCGCGGTCTGACCCGAATTCGAATTGCTAAACACAAAGGCAAAGGCAGAAGTAAAGGCAGAAAGCCAAGACGCCGCTGCATGCTTGGGCATACCGAGTACATACACTTGAATAGGGCCGGCTGTGCAGCTAGGCGACGCTGTTGCTCTTGGCGTGAAGCACGCAGGTCGAGTTGAAGCTAGAGCGAATATGTCCATGTTCAAAGTAAAGAATTGAAAAGCAGCACGAGATAAACAAGTTTTTTCCTATTGTTGCATTTTCATTTTCGCGCGCGCACCCTGAACGAACGGGTGAAGCGCAGAATATAATTCCCCGCTTCTCTCTTTGCTGTCTGTCTGTTGACTATGCACAGCGCCCGGCTTTGTATCCCATGACTCGAGAGCATGTAACTTGTGACTTGGACAGAACAGACAGCACGGCAGCGTGTAGTCGCTCAGGAACGTGAGACAGCCATGCAGAGCTTTCTTTCGGACTTGGCCTCGTACCCGAGTACTGGAATTCTACCAACATGGCAGAATGGATGAATTCTGCTACAGCGATGGCATGGCGTGCATTTGTCCCAAAGAGTCCCTGTGTATACATAAATAGCAAGTACCGATGTGAACTACTCGTCGAGTGATCACCACCAATCTTGCTTACTGTCGGATACACACGAAACATGCCATGACAGCCAGCCACACATGATCAGGGCATTGATGTAATGATAATGAAGCATATTAACAGTAATCGAGCAACGCATACCAACTATTCTCGTCATTGCGCGTGAGGATGCCGTGACATTAACGATTTCTCGGCCGCGGAACATCATCATCGGTGATATAGCTCGCACTCGATCACTCGATTACGAGACTAATCGCGCTTGATTTGTGGGTATCAATGAGACTGTAGGATATGTCCGTATATCAGGATACGGACTTTGCACACCGAGCATTCGAGGGATTGCAGTAACCCTGTACGCCGTGTATCTATAGATAGCTATGCCGACGTATGTCTTTCGCAATCGTGAATGGAGTCGAGCTCGTCTAGCATTACTGGACCCATCATAGCAAACACGTATCAAAGTAACGTCTAGCAACCATCAACAACCTCTACTATTACCGAAAGGGTTGCCCACATGAAGCCACCCGCGCATGTATACTGTATCAGAAGTACTAATCGATCAAAGCTCCCTTTCTCCTGCCCAGCTCAGCCTCTTCCACCTTGTACATATGAGGCCTGCTTCCAGGCGCACCGCCAATGTTGACTGCCGCACCGCGCTTGCCTCCGAAGATCGGGACCACGTTTGCCAGGGACATACCTCGACCGCGAGAGGCGGATCGCGCGCCCGGTCCGTTCCATGACAGAACCTCTAATGGCGGGTTAAGTCGCGGCCACGAGACGTAGCTTGTTCCCTATAGTGGTGATAGATCTAATCAGCAGAACGATCGTTACCCGCTAGAATGCCATCACTCACGTTGCCCCATATATACGACCCGGAGATGAACACCAGGAACACCCAGAGTATCAAGAACGAGTAGATGGATAATTCTGCCACGGATAGGAATGTCGGGGTCAATACGTTTCTGGTTGTTGATGAATGTGGACTCACCAGATGTTCGCGGCAAAGTTAGCGCAGCGGTGATCATCGTCAGTGCAAATGCAAGCACGTAAGGCATCTACGACCGTCAAATCACATAAGCAATCAACCCTTCCTCGAGTCCTGAGGATGAATCAAGAACAAATACTCACCGCCCGCATGAGTAGAGGCCTCGTATCGGTCAACGGCGGGATACCTCCCCGCTTGGCTACCCAGGCGCCAGTGAGAATGTCAAAGGCATCCTGACGGGGAGGAATTACGTGTCAGCAAGTGTCGCGTCGATGTGATGCGTGTTAGGCGGGCTCACCTGTCTATCACCATCGAAAAAGTTGTTTCGGATATATCGCATAACAGACTTGTATCCGTCTTCGAGAACTCCTTCTTTGGATCGTTTACCAGTACGAGTGTAATCGCTCTTCAGCGCACCAGTACCCGCGTACGCTCGCGAGACGGTATCACCATGATCTGCCCATACTACGTGGAAATGTCAGAACGGTCTATCGTTCCCGGTGGTTGCAGAAAACAGGGCGGGAGCTGACTTACCATGTCGGAACATAGTCATGAATTCGTCATGCTCCTCTACACTCTCCTTTACACTGAGTACACCCGCAGCTTTCAGCTGTCTGTCCAAAACATATTTTCCAAGAGCAGCTTGGGACACATTGGTTCTGTCGAGACAATCCATGCAATTCGACCTTATCACGCCAGTCTGCTTCCTCAGTGTGGTCGAAGCCTGCTCCTGAGTCTGATTATAGCCACTGGAAGAAGGGTTGGTCGAGTGATACCACCCCATTTGCTCTAAAGCAGGCGCCAATCGGTCAATCAGTAAAGAGATTCGGTCGAATCGCAGGCCCTTGCATTCGTGGTGGAAGTCGAAATACAGGTAATGGGCCTTCTCGGCGATGAGAGCATCACCGTTGGCGGCGAGAGCCATGCTCCGCTCAAAGGCTTCCTTGACTGGCTGCTCGTGTCCCTTTTGGTTGACGAGATTGACAAGGTGGGTCGAACCATATATACTGATCATGTCGTGCAGGTGAGCTCGAAGCGCCGATATCTAATAGTGAGAGCAGTATCAGCCGTAGTGCTGCAGTAAGCGCAGTGAGACAGCTGAGAGTAGCTCACAGTTTCGGGGTATTCCATAATTTGTAGATCAGGCTTGTATCTGAGATTGTTCACTTCTGCCCAGAAGAGCGGCACGCTGCCTCTAGTCTGCACGAAACTCAGTCGCTCTCTCCCGTCGACTCTGCCGCGTCGAACTTGCTCTCCGTTCTCGGGCAAGGGATCGAAGAGCACGATCTGTTCCGTCTCGTTGAAGTTGGAGACGTGACCGTTGGCGTTTAGGCCTCGGGAAAAGTATCGCGTTCCTGCGCGGAAGCGTGATCGACGAGAAATGAGGAGGAAGAGAAGATCGCGGTTGTTGAGCGACGCAGAGCGGAGCTCAATAGCTGAAAGTGTCGCGTCAGTAACGGTGTCAACGGTACATGCGAGGCGATACAGCACTCACACCCGTAGAGGACAGGCAGGATGAACCTGCTCAACTGATGAGGACCAACAACGATCAGCGTCAATACATCCGGCAGCAAGTTGCAGCGCCTCGTGTTGCGAGTATGACAGCACTTACGTCAACGCCTCCGTTCTCTGTGAGATCGATCATTTTACTGGCCAAAAACCTGTTCCAGAAGAACCGATTGTCCGCTCTTTTCCACAAAGGTAATCGTGCAGGACCTTTGTCCTGATCTTCCAAATCTTTCTGACGCTGGAGGGTATTCGTTAAGTCCCAGCCATATGAAAACCATAGTCGACCTGACTTCAGACCTTGTTCCACTAAAGCAATAAGCTCTTTCTCTACTGGGTGATCTAGGATTGTAGAGGACGTCGATAAGGGGGATAGAGGGAGGAGGCGGAAATCCGTCGCTAAGTATATCGGCTGCGAGAGCAAGCGACATGAGGGTGTGCGCGAGGTGATGATCAGGAGGAAGTCGGCTGAAAGATGCGACGTCCCGCTGTCAGCTTGACTCATGATGAGACAGTCAGATGGGTATGAAACTCACTGGTCGCGAGGCTTAGCACACCGATGATACCGTAGCATGTGATGACCTTTTCCTTGCCGAAAGGTATTTGAGATGTTTCTGTGAGACAACGGGTCAAGCCAAGATTAAGCTGATTAGCAATGTCCTTCAAGCAGACACGTAGCGAGGCTTGTTTGCCGTGGCACAAGCACGCTCCATCCCACACTCACCATTCAAGCTCATCCTGCCTGTTCTCCTATCCACATACAGACTCTCCCTGATATCCTTCTCATTGACGAAAGTGGGTCCATCGTGTTGATGCGCCGCTATAGACGTTGAAGCTGGCTCGAAGACGTATGACGTTGGCGAGACGTATAGGTTGAGCGTTTCGTGCAACTGTGAACCGAAAGTAGGCACCGTCAGTGTGCAATCGCGTCACGGGCTCGACAACGATGTCACATCGTCGCGCAGAAGGGGAGTGCGATGCTTACAGGCAGCGTGTTGTATGTTGTGGCCATGATGATTCTTACTGCTGTGAAAGTAGCAGTATCTTCACCTCGCTCGAGTGTTGTAGTGGAGATGGACACGTTCTGCACCCACCAGTCATGGCTGTTGACGATATCCTAACCGGGCCTAGTAAGATCACCGTAAGCTCGCGCGCGTATACCACGTTGTTTGAAGATGATATTTACACGTCATTGTTACTCCCCTTGTAGGCTTATCAAATACATTAAATGACACTGTACGAGTACGCGCTTGCCTGCCTCTTTTTACTGCATATTCCCGATCTCGCTCATAACGCGACGCGACGCTTCATTCGTCTCCTTCACTTACTGCTGCATTCCAACATCACTTTCTACTACTCAACTTTCTTTCACTCATACCTGCCACCTTGTAAGAACACGATACACAATGCTGGAAGCGCGTGTCAAGCAGGCCTCTGTCCTCAAAAAGCTCTTGGATGGTATGTCGCGTGTTCTGAACCACTTCCGATCGAACATTACTTATGTAGCGCCGAGCCTCATAATTGATCGATACTCTTTCTTGACCCTCAATAGCCATCAAGGAGCTCGTTACCGATGGCAACCTCGACTGTACCGATGAGGGCATTGTGAGTTCCGTCATACTGCAATTTCTGCCCGCTGTAGCAAGCTTGGCTTCAGGCCTACCTCTTCTATCGTTATGACACATGCTGACTTGCCGTCGTGCGGTGATACAGGCCCTTCAAGCAATGGACAACTCTCACGTCGCCCTTGTCTCACTCAAGCTCGTCGCTGAACAGTTCGAGTCATACCGATGTGACCGTAATATGCCCCTTGGTGTGAACGTGAGTCGCCTTTGCAGAAGCAGGTAAACGCCCGACTGATCATTCATCCTTTCCTCCACCAGCTCACCTCCCTGACAAAGATCCTCAAGTGTGCCAAAGACAACGATGTGGTCACCCTCAAGGCACCTGATGATGCCGATTCGCTCGGCATGGTCTTTGAGTCACCCAGTGCGTTGCCAATTCCCCTCTGTAAAATGAATCTGTACTGACCGTTCTACTTGCTCGCAGAGGAGGACCGAGTCGGTGAATACGAGATGAAGCTCATGGACATTGACCAAGAGCACCTCGGTATCCCCGACACACAATACGACGCGACCATCACCATGTCATCTGCCGAGTTCCAACGGATCTGCCGAGATCTTGCCGCATTAGGCGAGTCGGTCAAGATCGAGGCGTCCAAAGAAGGCGTTCGATTCAGCTCAGAGGGTGAAGTCGGAAACGGTAGTGTCTTGCTCAAGCAGAGCGCCGGTACCGACAGAGCAGGTGGTAGCAGGAATAAAGCGCAAGTGAAGCGGGATCCCGATGACGAGGACGAGGAAGAGGAAGAAGAGGAGAAGCCCGATGTCGACGATGAGGAGGGTGGTAAGTTCTCAATCCTCTGTTTTTGTGATCAGATACTGATATGGATGGCGATGTGCAGAGGACGAGCAAGAAGACGAGGACCGACCCAAGAAGCGCAAGTCCAACGGCAAAGCCAAGGTGAGTCAGCTACATCCTCAACCACCCTAGTGGAACAATAGCTGACAATCATGCCGTCGCTCGCAGACTGCAAAGAAAGCCAAAAAGGATGATACAGGCGACGAAGTTGGCGTGTCAATCATCCTTGAGAAACAAGTATCCCTCACATTCTCCCTCAAATACCTATCAAACTTTGCCAAATCCGCACCGCTCGCTCGCGAGGTCAGCTTGCACATGAGTAACGACGTCCCCCTCCTTGTCCAATTCGACTTTGAGCAAGGAACATTGCAATTCTTCCTTGCGCCAAAGGTGCGTCAAAAATCTTGCTATGTAATAGACGCCTATGCTGATCATCGTTCTCGCGTACTACAGATCTCCGACGAGTAGATACGTTGTAATGGAGGCGTCATCGATCGTTCACAACTTCATGCCGGTGATGGTTCTTTGCACAAAAGAGTTGAATTAGGAGTGTACATGCTTTTTTTCGTTCATTTATCTAGGTCACGTTTCATGTCATACTGTGCCATCATTGTTGGTACGGGCAGCGCATATCGCGTACAGTCACCTCGCGGCGAGGAGCTTGTGCACCAAGACCCAATGCAATGCATTCTCTTAAGTCTACGTCACTTCTGAGCCGCAATGCAGAATTCTTTTAACCTTCTAACCTAACCACCATAGAGTAGTCGACTGAGATCAGAGCTCGCCCTTGACCGCCTTGGAGACGCTCTCGGCAAAGTACTACGTATGACGCAAATTAGCCCTCTCATCACTTTCTCGACGAATACTATAGCTAGTGATGGTTTTGTGACTTACGTCGACGTTGTTGCCGTTCAGGCCGGCCATGGAGATACGTCCGTCCCTTGTAAGGTAGATAGAAGCCTTTTCGGCCAACGCATCAACCTGCTCGGGCTTGAGACCAGTGAAGCTGAACATGCCTGCATTACATATGGCATCAGCAATTATTATCGAACGTGGAGACGTGGGGAGAATGGACTTACCGATCTGACTCTTGATGTGTCCCCACTCGCCAGGAGTGTTGAGCTCGACAAGCTTGTTGTACAGTCTCTCCCTCATCTCGATAATTCGGTCTGCCATGCCCTTGACCTCTACGAGCCACTCCTCCTTCAACTCCGGAGTGCTGAGGATGGTCTGGACTAGACGAGCGCCGCTATCATTTCAGGCCAGATCAGTGCCAATCTCACATGCTAATAGAGCAAGGATGATGTGGATACGCACTGGACAGGAGGGTTAGAGTAAAGAGGTCGGATGATGATCTTCAGCTGGGAGTCGACGCGGGCCTTCTCCTCAGCGCTCTCAGCGACAAAGGAGATGGCGCCGACACGCTCGCCGTAAAGACCCATGTTCTGTGGCACGCAAGAGACATTTAGCTGTGCTGCAAATGCAACCAACGCGTCTACTAACCTTGGCGAAACTCTGGCAGAGGAGGAGCTGGTGGCCCTGCTCAACAAAGTATCGGACTGCAAAGGCGTCCTTGAGGATATCACCGGAAGCGAAACCTTGGTATGCCTGTATTGCGAGTTGTCTTAGCACTTGAGCTACGGTATCGGATTAGATGCCCAACACACCATGTCAAAGAAGGGGAAGTGCTTCTTCTCCTTTACGATGTCACTGAGCTCCTTCCATTGTGCCTCGGTCGGGTCGATACCAGTAGGGTTCTGCGGGGTATGTCAACTGATATGCTGCAGGTATAGGCAGCAGGATAGCTGGACTCACGTGAGCGCAAGCGTGGAGCAGGACCTGCGATTCTGGGTGTCAGTACTGCAAGCTCCTGCGATGGTAGTCGGATGTCAAAACCTACGATGGAGCCTTCGGGAGCAGCCTACGGTGAGGTATAGATTAGCACGGTGCCCATGTCGCAAGCTCAACGCGGCGCACCTTGATGTCCGCCTTCATTCCCTCAAAGTCAAGTCCGACGGTCTTCTTGTCAAAGTACCTATAGTCGGTGGTCTCGTCAGCTAATATTACGAAAAGGTCGATGATGAGGTCTTCATTCACTTGTAGTGCTTGACTTCGAGACCGGAGTCCTTGGCGATTGGGATGTGGTTTCCCCAAGTAGGAGTAGGGAGGTAAATAGCCTTGGGACCGGGGAACCATCGGGCGAGGAAAGCAGTACCGATCCGGAGCGCACCGGTACCGGAGATGGATTGGGTGATGGCGAGCTGCAAAGAAATTATAGTTCTATGTGAGCGATCGACGAGTAAGACCACACTGAGCCTTCGAAGCGAGACGTACGCGCTTCTCGACGATGGGCTTGGAGTCGGCACCGTATGCGAGCTCAGCAGAGAGCTTGGTAAAGTCCGACAGACCCTGCAGCGCGCAAAGTGGTCAGCCTGACAGCAATCCACAAGACATGGAAAGCCTACGGTGATAGGGAGATACTCCTTGTCGCCCATTGCGTCGCTCAAGATCTTCTCGGCCTTCTTGACGGTGGGCAGAACATATGGCTTGCCATTGCCGTCTCGCTAGGTGTGGGAGTATTGTCAGCCCCGACTAGAAATGGGATGAACAGATCGGAAGCGGAGGATAGATACATACGTAGGCACCTGAATTGTAGAGCTGAATTAGCAAGTATGTCGGATACGAGCTGAACAAGGCAGCCTAGGACTTACCGACACCGAGGTTGATCTTTTTGGGTGATTTGTCCGCCTTGAACTTTTCAGTGACACCTGGATGAATATGGTTTAGCTAAGCATTGGTACGAATAAGCTTTGTAGCTTACCGAGAATAGCATCAGGAGGACTGTCCATATCACGTCAGCTTCGAGTGCGTCTGGGATATAGTACGACCAGACTTACCCAGCAGGAACGTCGGCCCAGAATGACGCAGCGCGTCTAGCGACGACTGAGGGCGCGACGTTGACCGAGGAACGAGCGAAGAGGATTCTGGAAGACTGAGCGAGCATGTTTGCAAGGTTTTATAGAGGTATAAAAGATGTGTATATGCTATATGGCCCGATATGCCTGTGTTAGATGAATGAGCTGATCGACTCGTTGTCAGTCACTCAATCACTGGAAGAATCGGGTGAACCGGGCAAATGCGGGGGGATAAAACTCGGAGCCCACGACCGACTTACCGGAGAAATTATGGATTACGTATTACGTCTGTAGAGGAGACACGGATTGAGCCATATCTCGAGGCATCGACTTTACTGGAGATCATACGATGCTTATTTGAACTGTATGCTTGTCTTGTGAAAGGCTGCATTTTTGACACTCCTTGTGGCCCTCATGCTAATCGTACAAATGCACATTGTTATAGCTAATGTTACTCTGCTGATAAGAGACATGCCCATAGTAGAAAACTGGAGCCACACGTGGAGAAGTAGTCGCCGCGGCGTTTTGCTCCTAATTGGTGGCAACCGTGTGACTAATGGACGCCTCATTCACTGGCTCATTGCATTTTTCACCAATCACTCCTTCCTTTCTCTTTCATTATCATCACTGATATCAACTTTAACACACGTTCCATAGCATACATCTTGTTGCTTGTCGACAACAACAAACACACCACGCATACATATACAGTATCATAGTCTTGCCGCTGTCTGCTAATTACACGCGCCGACCAGACTTTCGCTCGCAAAGCTCTTATCAACCTTCTACCCACTCCACAAAAGCACAGGTCAACGACCCAGTGCGCATCGCTCGATGAAGAAGAAACTTCCTAATAGTGGCTCATTGAGATACCCTCTTAGAGGCGACGTTACCGGGTGAGCTTCTCTCCTGTCTCACCTTACCATGCACTTCATCTCGGTTTATGATATGCTATCGCCAGCAATATGACGTACGTACTAAGCTGACCATCAAATGTATTCAAATTTTCCCCATTCATCTCTCTACGCTCGCACGGACCCGCTACTTCTACGTGTATGAAACATCGACTCGTTATCATCAATGCGCATTCACCATCAATTTACATTCTCAACCTCCTTTCTTGTCATGACAATCTCCATCTCACCCATGTTTCGATCACCTTTCAACCCCTGTTCTTTCCCCGCCTACAGCTACTCTGTCGCCGCTCGCCTCCTCCGTCTTCCTCCCCTGATTCTTCTCCTGCTTGACAGCGGAGAGAAGCCACCATAATTTGTTTCACCTCACGCCGCTCTCACCAAGGCCAGTTTTTCGCTGGCACGAATACTATCTAATCTAGTACAAATACACCTATGGGATAATCCCGCCCGCATCATAACAGACGGTCGAAGCTCGACCGCTATCAACGAGGCTTGCACTTCTCTCACTACCCGATAACAACAATCTCTTCACCATCTCTAATATCTAATTCTCGCCAGTCCATCTACAATGAACGCGTTCCGCACTCTTCCCATCCTCAACCGGCCATCTCGCCCTTCTTCCCCAGCTCCGCCCACCGTGCAATCCACCACTGCTTCCGGTATCGCCGCTCAACCAAGCTTCGATGGCAAGCCTCGCTCCCGCTCTCTGAGCAGACAAGTTGCCGACAAGGTTTCCTCCCTCCAGCTTAGCAGTACTGGCCAGGTCAACGGGTCTACAGTCGTTCCATCACAGCCTTTGGGCAGTAAAAAGGGCACTTCCCCTCCCAATAGTCGACCAGTCACTCCCCGTTCGACGCAATCTCCCCTTCCCATGCTCCCGCCTGCCATGGGAGCGCCTGCTGACGCGTCGGCCCCGCAGTCTGGGTACATGGATGTTATCGGGCTCAGACTGAACGAGGTGGTTAACAAGGCCTGTGCCGGCGTTGACTACAAAGCTAAGAAGGGCTTCAAGAAGGGCAACGGTTGGATGGTAGGCGAAGGAGTCGTCAAGTGAGTACTATCGTGTTGACATGCCTCGTACAATCAACTGACAATGCTATCTTAGGGAGCTGCCGGCTCCGACCTCTGACGCTTATCTCATGCGAGCTGTTCTCCGCACTGCTGTCCGCTCCCTTTCCATCTATATCACTCGTCTGGAATCGTTGCTCCTTCCCGCGCTTACCGACCCGGCTTTCATCTCCGCACTCAACATCACTTCCACTTCGCCTCATGCTCACCCCCTCAACCCTAACCAGTACTTCGCTGTATCTGTGGCTCACGCAGCGTGGGAGACATGCGAGGTGCTAGAACAGACCCTCGAGACCGGCAGGTGGCCGCGCTTTGCACAGGAAACATTGCGACCAGTGATGGATAAGCTGGATCTCGTCGTCAGTCGAGTCATTCAGCCGCTCCTGTCTGGGCTCAGGCGGGACCTCGTGGCGAGTTTGTCCCGCAATGAAGGAACCTCGCCTACTGGTGGCAAGGTCGCCGGTCTTGCTACCATTCCAGCTCCGACACCTCCGCCTTCTGTCGGTACACCCCTCAACAAGGAATTGAACGACCCACCTCTATCGCGTCTCACTAAGCCAACTTCGCAGAGTGGAACTTCTCGTCAACTTGCCATACCTGTTTGCCTACAGCACTTCGCCAGTCGCGTTGACGGCGCTCGCAAGGTTCTCGACCTCATCGCTAAGCCGTGCGCGGATGACGGCGAAACTTGGGTCACGGGCGTCGTTGTCGCTACGATTTGGAAGGGGATGTGCGTTCTCTCTGAGAAGGACCTGTTCTCCTCACCCAACCGTCCCCCTAGCCCTGGGAGCGTTTCGAGAGCCCTCGCTGGACTTGGCAAGGAGAAAGACGCCACGCCAGCAGTTGTTGCATCCCCGTCGCTCACCGGTGTCACTGCAAAACTATCTTCGTCTCTATCTATCATTCCTTCTCGCGCTCAATCGCGCTCTTCGTCCCCGCCTCGAACCGCTTTGAAGCATCATCCTGCGACTCACGCTCTCATGTCATTTGAGGGTCTGATCAAACGTTTAGTCAATGGGCTGGTCCAACCTCCAATCCTGCCAAACGGCAGCGTTGTCGACCCAAACGACACTGAACATCTAGCTCGCGAAGCACTTTACGAAGCTCAAGAGGCGTTGATGTCCTTCCGCATCGTGTTGAATGCGATGCACAGCGGCGTCACGCCTTCGTCACGGCTTCTGGCATCTGCTCGGCGGCTGCGAGATGACATCGACGATCCTATTGAGGAATCGCTAGACGATGCGCTCGAGGACCTTCCAGCTATTACGCTGCTCACCATCCTCATCCGACAGGCGAACAACGCGCTCGCGACATTCTCTGTGTTGCGTCGGGTGGAGGAGAAGTCAGGGGACCTGAAGATCCACTCTGCGGCTGAGATTTGGGGCTGGACTACCGCAGAGTACGAACGTCAGGCGCTCTCTGGCTTTGGCGCAGCGGAGGATTGGGGTCGCCGCGTTGCACTTGCCATCAAGGGAGATGTCGAGAGGGTGCTCAGTGTGCTCTTGGGTGAAGCAGGAGAAGGAGGCGAGAAGCCAGGAAGGGAGCTGTTGGACGCTACAGAGTGGGTCAGGGCGTTGGGTGTGACCTGCGAAGCGAGGTGCGGTGTCAAGGTCGCAGGTGCGGTTTGACTATCTCATTATAGTTCGGTTTGTCATAGATTCCAAGAAGCGTTTGGTTCGTTTAGATGCTACTCTAGATACCTGTCAGGCTATACATGGGTTAATGTGTGATCGTTGATGTTATGGGAGTCTTTATAATCGCATGATTGTGCTGTGGTTAGAGTGGACAAAGTAAATGAATATTTCAAGTCGTGTTGGTTAGCCCGAGAAGAAACTGTTGCTAGTTATTCATCGATGACCAGATACTGATTGGCTTGTGTGCAAATTGGTAAAGGCTTGAGCGAATGCATGAGGATGTACCATATGACAGATATTGCAGTTCTTCAACATGTCCCAGACTCGAATGCCAAGCTTCATCATGTGGATATTAATATGCGAGATGAGCCGGGCCGTCTACTTAAGGGGCTAAACGAACTCGGCACAGCCGTCTTAGCTTATGAGTACGTGTGACGCTGTGCAGTGTGCGTCAAGTAGAGTAGTAGGGATGTGCTATTTGACTCTCCCTAGTATGACCTAGTATGGGAAAATGTGGTTTGCATTCGCCATTCTAATTCTCAGAGATGAGCCAGAAACCAGTGAGATATAGGTAAGTGACGGTCACGCAGTGCACGAACCGTTGGAAGTGACAATGTGACAGCGACAGTGACACTAGCGTCACTGCTAAGCGGGTACTCGCAAATCCCCGGATTTTATCAGTGTATTGATTTTATCAGTGTATTAGGGAGTAGGGAGCCGGGTATACGGAGCGGTATCAGTCTGATACGTATAGGTTGAAAGAGTACGAGGAAAAACAGGAACGCTCAATGTCTTCTTGATCAGGGCATGCACCTGATCTTGGTGGCGCTGAGCGTGACCTGACGTGCGGAGGCGGGTGCGGTGCGGGATATGGCTTGCGGTATCTCTTTATGTCACTTCTCTTTCTGGTTCGCACATGTTAGTGTCGACGTCTTAGATCTGCATGAGGTATGCAGTGTGTAGTGTGCACTCTTGGCAGAGCATGAGCTCGAGAATTTACTCGTATTTAGACCTAGTAAGTGTGAGAGAAAAAAATCGTATATCGACTTCCCTTCCGTCCCGTATTCTTACCGAGATACCGTTATGTATTTTACCGCGATACCGTGATACGTTATGAAATGCGCAGACACGTTCGTGCGTAAGACTATCTCCCTTAGAGATATCACCTACGTACTCACTCAAGCTCGCTAGTAAGGATGCATGAGTCATACGTATGACTCTTTTCAACTCTATAACAGCATGAATCAGGCCCAGTCTAGTCCTTGTAGTAAGTAGTAATAAGTACAAATAAGAATATCAGCGATCGCTGTGCCTGGAGCACATTAATCATGTCGTTATTCGTACTCTACTCTATCGCTAAATTCTGGGGTGCGTCACGCTCAGCCCCCTTCATCATTCCTCACTTCAGATGTGCATGTGAGATGTGAATCATCTTTACTCAAGTCCGGATATCTCGTGTACCTTTGGTCGTACGAATCTTCCGTAGTGGTCGTACGTCGGTTATGCATGTGATGCCGACTCGGCTGAGAGCTCATTAGATACTGTAGCTTAGCGTATCTGCGTTTCCTTTGACTGACTAGCGTTAGCGTACGAGTCCTTGCTGAGACGTGTCGGTACAGTGTGAACGGACGTGTGGCAGGGCAATTACAGGAGTGGGTCCAACAGACTTCCATCCTCTTGCAGAAGTGTTCTTTGACGGCATTGCCGTCATACTCACAAGTCCGATCTGTGTTCCACAAACGACCGATGATAAATGATGCATGATGCATGTGAAACGCTGCTGGCGTGTTTCAAGTTGATCCCTAATCACTCGACTTTGTACATCATCGGGCATATTCGCTACATCAGCACAGCCTTCGGGATCCTGAGCGTCGGTATAGCTATAGGTCGTTTGTCCGAAGAGACTGTATGAGGCTCCGTGGAAGCTCTGCGAATGCTGGCAGCGAGGCAGGAGAAGTAAGGACCCAGCTGAAGTGGCGGTTAAGCAGAGTTGAGGCGAACGAAAGTAACAATAATTATTACATTGCGTTCGTCTGTGTATGCAAATCATCGGGTGAGAGTGATCGGCTGGATATACAGCAGACATGACGCCGCGATCACCGAGACTCGTCATTTCATTGCATCATTGCTTGGTTGCATCACTGCATCACTCCGTACTCGAGAGAACCGAATGTGGCACGTGCCCCGAGTAGTTGATGATGGCTGCAGTATGTAACAGAGGTCGCCATCAGATTCCGGAGAAGAACGAGTTGATCAGAACACAATGATCAGTAGTCAGCGATCAGTCATGGGTTATGGTGCCGAGCTCATACATCTCCGTCGCACATACACGCATACAGGATGTATAGCGACTGCGTATGCTGCACGGACTGCTCTACAATCTACACAAGTGTGGTTAACACACGCCTTAGGGACAGATATGAACTCCGCTCGTCCTTGTCAACTGGCACTCTGCAACCACCTCTCTACTCGCACACACGTTACACCCATGTAAAAAGCGTTACTCGACACGCCATCAGCACAAGGTCATGTCACACTGATACAAAAACAAAGGAGGGTCACGAGTCTGTGCCACCCTCACCCTCACTGCGCTTCGATCACTTTCATCTCTCACATCAAGGAATGTCGCTTACCTTGACCATACGACAACACACTGTACGCTCTATACCGTATGTACGTGATGTGATCAGTGCTTCGGTGCGAGGGTGAAACCCCCTTCACTCGACGTGTCACTGTACGATTATCATCACCCTACATTTTCACTGACAGTGTCATGCTCACCGTGACCCTACCAGTGAATCCGACATCGGTGTCAAACGTCCCTCGCCGGCAGCCCAGCTCGCAGAACATTCTGACCCTGTCCTGTAGACGTGTTTGATAGACCACAAAGAAGGGATGCTTCTGCACCTCGTCATGCTGTACATCAAGTTGAATCCGAGTCCGAGTCAGGATCCTGATGCTCAAGTCACACACAACACTGCCTTTGGCCCAACACACACCTCGACGCGGATGCCTTTGACCGTCGATGTCACTCTCACGTTGACTATCGGTGTCACGCTCCACTGTCCCTTGATCTCTGCCTCTGATAGGGAAAAAGCAGCCTCGTTGCGTCGATTGATCTTCGACAAATTTACGACGAGGCTTGCACCACATCACTACCTCTCTCTTCGCTTCACCACTGTATTTTCTACCCGTCTATCTCACCTTGTCGTACTGTAGCATCTCTCGACGTAGTCTTCATTTGGGTATCATCGCACTGCATAGACTCATAGATATCGACAAAAAGCGAGCATAATCGCATTCTCCGCCACCCACACCACCAGCAATCAAGAATCAATCACCTCTCCGCACATCCGCAAATACACACGTCCGCTCCGCTCTCCTCCAAACAATCATCAAAGCGTATGTATGTTCCACACCCTGCATACATCCGTGGTGCTGACTCTTGGTCTTACCCCTCTCAAGCGCACTTGTTGACATACTAGCATAGCACATAAAAGGTAATACACACATCCCCATGTACACTTACTCTGCTTCGACTCCTGTCCTTCACCCTCCTCGTCAATGGCGATCATGCGCTGACATGTGTCGACACACGCCACCGGATCATAATTCTTTTTGCTCTTGCCTGTCCTCGTCAAACATACACTCGTACATACCCCTCCTTGCCGCCCCTGCTGTCTCTGCTCGTCCGCCTTCTGCCAGCTCTATCACGAGGTCAAGAACGCATACAGACAGACAAACGTTTCATCTTCCGTCCCCTGCAGTCTTCACTTACCTCTCACAGCCGCGTTTCATCCCCGGCATGCCGGGGACGACGACAGCAGAAGACCACTCCTGAGTCATTGATTGAAAAGGGTTGAAACGTAAGTAAACATTCACAGACCCCTTTGCTCCACTCATCCGCCCACTTCTTCACTTCTTTATCTCTTCATCTCATTACCCCTCTCGATTCCATAACTTACACGACAGCACCCACACTCTTTCAAATATCATTGAAACCTCGAGTCTGTCCTCGCTGTCGTCTTTCAACACTCAACTTTGCCACATCGACGATCAGTATCGCTGACTCTTTACCGATAATTAGTAACAAGGAACAATTGCATAACAGAGTGAGCTTATTTTATACACGTCTCAACGACAGTCCGTTTCTTCCGGCGTGATCGAGCTGGTTACGCAACGATCGATCATATAGATCAGCATCCTGACATCCGGCGAACGTGTCCATATTGGTGCTGACACTTTGTTTGATTTTACAGACACTGAACTCGATCGACCGACCGTCCCAGCTATCGAAGCAGAAACAATCCCGTAACGTGAGTGACTATCGGTCGATCTTGCATATGCCATCCTCTCTGTTTGCCTCATCCATCCTGTCTCCGTATCGCCGCGTTCAATTGCTCTTTCTCGTGTCGGATCTTGAGTGGCGACGAGGTCACCTTGTGTCGAGTGACATCATCGGTTCCCAGTTGGTGTATGGACGTGCGACTGCCCGGCTCGTTTGCCGTGCAAGTGGGAGAAAACCTTGTCTCTCCATGTTAGATACCGATCTTGTGAGGAGCGGTCAGAAGCGATAAGCTTTGGATGGCGCTTAAAGCCTCTACGCTTGTCCTTCCCGTCCCAGCATAAGGTGTTGTGAGTCATACTCAACGTCACGCCGATCCTCTTTTCAATGGAGTCATGCCGGAATCCGATACCCCTTGCCCTGATAAATCATGCTTTTTCGCTTCAGCCAAATTACATTTGGTTAGGCCGGCGTTTGGCTCATAACCCAAACCTTGTTTGCTTTTATCACAAACCTGCCGTGCCGTTTGGCGAATCTGGCAGCATATGGTTAGGCAAAGTGGTCTACTCGCACAAACGCGGTGGGGATTAGCCATAGTCTACGCAGCTTGTCATCTGCAGCTAGCGCTGGCCTTATCTTGCTGAGCGGGGCAGATCTTCGACTGCTCCGCAGCATGGAGCTGCTCCTCAACGCCGCTCCGGGTGGCGGCGGGCTCGTGTGTCACGTTACTGGTTATGACCGATCCCAAAAGGTTGTCGATCCCTCTAAGACCAGAACCTAGTGCTGAACTTTCCCGATTGGCGGAGCTGCTAGCAGTACACTGTGTCCACCGCCTGATGTGGCTGGTACCGCGCCTGCTGCCTGCTCTCCTGTAATAAAAGATTAAGCTTCCTGTACTGACCTGACCGATCTACCCTCTAGTACCTTCACTTGAAGCCTAAACGCCTCTAGCAACCCCGAGAATTTGGATCCCCGCAATTTCTGGAACCATACCGAAAAGCAGAGCGCGACGCCTGATTTCTGTGAGATTCAAGGGTGAGTCGGTTTTTCCATCCCTTATGGCACACTGGGTTTTACTTGGTCCCCGGATATATCTCTACTATTTTTTCACCCTCCATCTCTCTGCGATCGCCCTTGTGCTTGGGTGAACGTTGGCAGATTTATTCCCCTTTACCTTTGGCTGCACATATGCTGCGGGTCTTTGGTCCCTTTTTACATGCGTTCACGCTATTACGCCAGCAATCGATGGATGGCCTTAATGATTACTGCGGCGCCGGCCTTTTCGGATAGGCGTCCTAGATAGGTGACATGTCTTATGGGATGGAACGGAATCTCTGGCGCGTCTGTGCTAGTGAAAAGACAAGGAGACGAGGCAAATCTTGTCACGGTTGCGTTACAAAGGTTCAACGGGTCTAAACGGGTTGGGTTTTAATTTTCCTATGGCATCGACCATCAAGGAGCCCTCTACGTCCCCTGAAGGTTGGCTTGAACCTGTGTTCAACCGTAATTCTCCATCTCTTAGGCCTATTTTGCTTTTCGTTCCTCTGTGCAGTCTTCGCATCAGGGTTGAGCAGCTCGTCTGGCTCTAGCCAAAAGCCAGCCAGGAGCATATCTTTGGCTTCGGAGGAATAGACAACAATCCGTCAACGAGAGACCGACGTGACGTGACCCCGCTTGTCCCCCTAACACCTTTCACCCTTCTGCACGACGTTTAGTCACACCTTTTTCCTTATGCCTCGGTTTTCTATCAAACGTTCTTCTCGATCCTATCGTTCCCTTTGGCGTTGCACCTGGTATCCTATCGGGTCGTCTCGTCTAGCTTTCTAGCTTCACGTTCATTTTCGGTTGTGTAGTCACATTTTACCTTTAAAGAAACTGTACTATCCCGTCCGCCCCACCCAACTCTCTCTGCGTCGTTTTAATATCCACCCCTTGTATCTCCCACTTGATGACTTCAGAGTAGTCATTTGTAACGGCGTTAAGACCGAGTCTCGACTGCCTGCACCACCACCGTTGTTTCTTGGGCGAGGTCCGCGTGTTGCTTATCGCTCCCCCCCTCTCTTGTCATATCTGTACTCTCCTTCCTTTGCCATTACATCTTCTATACGATTTGACATCTATCACAACTACCACGAAACGAACAACGAACTCACGGACTTGATTGTCTCCCTCCATCTTCACTGCATTGACTCACCTGCCCCGACCGAAACAAACGAAACGCTTGCCTCTCCATCGCGCCTCGTGTCCACTTCAACTCAATTCAATCGCAACTGCCCAACACCCCGCTCATCGCAATCAATCACAACTCAATCGGCATCGCATTGACCCGCCTCGTCGATCATTCATCACATCATCATCTCCATCACCGGTGTCTTTCGATTGCAATACCGCCTGACCCCCTCCTCATCCCGTACCTTGTTACGACAACTTGGACGGCCGTCATTGAAATCGTTCCTGTGTCCCGATCTTCGCGCCGGAAACTGCATATAACGACACCATATCGTTCACGTTCCTCTTTCGTCTCATCACCTCATCATTGCTTCCGACACATTTCATCACTCGCACACACTCTACCCGAGCAGGTCTCACTCATCTCATCAGCGTACTTCCCGATCCTAGACATCCCTGATCCACCCTACAAGCTGTACTCTTTTCACTCACTCGTGCTGTCTTCATAACTCTCTTCTTCATACCTTCTCATAATGCCTCCTGCCACTGCATCTGCCGCAAAATCCGCCCGCACTTCCATCTACGGTTGGGCAAAGAAGCGATCTGTTTCTCCCGCCAGCTCCTCTCAACAACCCTCTGCGCAGTCAAAGCCCAAGATGGCTCCTCAACCGCAACAACAGTATCAATCTCAGCCATCAACCTCTTCACCACGGAGAGGGGAGGAGAATCTGTACTTTGAGGATGACTATAGGGAAGAGATCATGGCTTACATGCACAGCATGGACGTGAGTTTGAGCATCCCCTGACACGTCGAAGCCAGCGTTGCTTACACTCGGAACAGAACTGCACACTTGCGTCTGCAGAACTCATGGACATGCAACCAGAACTCCAATGGTTCATGCGCCCTTACCTCATCGACTTCCTCATAGAGGTCCACCAGCAATTCCGCCTTCGTCCCGAAGTCCTCTACCTCGCCATGAACATTGTGGACCGATACGTCTCAAAACGAGTAGTCTACAAGAAACACTATCAACTGGTTGGATGTGCAGCATTATGGATAGCAGCAAAGTTCGAGGACGGCAAGGACAAGGTTCCTCTTGTTCGTGAGCTCGCCGAGATGTGTTGCAAGGCATACGACGAGAGCGCATTCATCCAGATGGAGGGACATGTTCTCTCTACCATTGGATGGTGCATTGGTCACCCTTCCGCCGAGGCTTGGCTCCGAGTTTACACCACCGGACCCAATCACGAGGATCCTAAAGTGCAAAACATGGCTCGTTTCCTCATGGAGATCACCCTCTTCCACCGCGAGTTCGTTGGCATTCAATCTTCCTACATCGCCGCTGGTGCACACATGCTCGCTCGCTTCATCTGCGGCAAGCCTCGTGCCAAGTCTGTCGGTCGTCTCGAGAACATCGCTGTTCGCATCGCCCTTGCCATCGACAAACACTTTGCCGAGAAGCTGGAAAACATTTCTGAGATCGTGATCCGCAAGTACGCTCCCACATATTACGGCCGATCATCTACTCTCTGCCGAGAATGGTACCTCTCCGGTCGACGATTCGTTTACAACCCCGAGGCTCCGTCCACTCCCGTGTCAGCCGCTCTTCCTACTCCTGGACTTGCTCCTTCAGGTTCCGGTGGCTGGCCATCCAAACGGGGCTCCTGGGCATCCGGCTCTCCTAGCGGTTCCATATCGTGCGCTTCCTCCGAAGCAGGCGACGACGCACCTCTTACTCCTATAACTCCTGTCCACTCCCATGTTGTTGACCCCTTTTCGATGGCATCAAAAGAGAACATCGCTCCCGGTGTTGTGTACGGTTCTAACCCTGCCGCATCAATGTCAAAAGACTCGGTCTCGAGCGTTACCGTCAATGTTGCTGCCAAGCAAATACCTCAGCCCGTCTACCACGCTCAACGGCCAGTACTGCACGCCATCCCAACGGTCGGCGAGCTTGGACTGCCCAACCGTGGCATGCGTCGTTTAAGCAATTAGGCAACGCCCACAACTGAGCAGTCATGGTTCACAGTCTCTTGCATCGCATCATTTTCTCTCTCTCTCTCCAGCATGTTCATCATTGGACGGACGACCCTCTCCTTCTCATTGCATACATCACACATATCATACAACGACGCATTCAAGACGGATTCGGATCGAGGTATACATCAAAGCGCACGACACGCCGAAAACATGGATATACTATAGTATTACTTCATCTTTTCTTCGTTCATTGTTCTTTCTTATATACATACATCATCCACCTTATCCCCTATACATATACACATTGCCGCCAGAAGACTTATACGCCTAGGACGACCAGAGATATCCGTACAGTATACATAGTACCAAAGTAGTGTTGATCACCCCTTTTTACGACTTTTTTTGGATAGGGCTTTTTTCCCAGTAGTTTTTCTTCTTATTCTCGACGATATAGATACCACGTACAATACTACACCACGGTGACATTATACTGTTGCTGTTCATGCTATCATGCCATGTATGTGTCTAATGACAACACTCTGACCAGACTGCTGGCATTCACTATCTTTGGGCGGAAGTAAGAGCGATAAGGGAAAAACAGGCGCGTCCATGTGACATTTGATGCTTTTTCGAGTACGCGTAGCAAGGAACGCCAGCCCACGCCTCGGCGTGTGAAAAAGCGCAAAAAGGGAACAAAGTGTCCACGAAGTGAGACTCTGTAGTCTCGAGTAGTATGACTACGTAGTGGGTAGTACAGTGGTGTGGTTCAAAGTATCATGTGCCTGCCGTGACAAAGGGCGAGACATACACGGACATGGACATGGATATGGGCTGGTCTGGTAAATTTGGGGTGATTGCGTGCGTGATTGCGTGCGTGCGTGCGTATCTATCGGCGTCTGCGTCTGAAATGTGGGTACGGGTTTCGCAATTCATTTCTGGAGCACATGTTTGTCCCGCCCTACCCCAGTCACGGTCATAAAAACCGTTAACGGCTTGGCGCTAGGACGATAATGATAATGCGATAGTCGCAGCAAGGCTATATTGGTACAGTAAAGATAGCGTGAAACTGATTTTGGGACCCAGCGTGAGAACATGTGGGTCTCCTAGTGAGCACAGTAGTCCAGAGTCGTTTCATGAGGCGCTTTTAGTGGTATGCAACAATCAAACTTTTATCTACAGTCTGTAGTTCGTAATCTACTGACCACAGTCTACAGATAGCAGACTAAAGTCGACAGATGGATGGGATGCTACTATCGCAGATTGCACTAGGAAGCGGGACGCAAATGTCAAGTCGGCAAGTAAGCGCTGCGCCATGTTTCAGCGAAATGGTACAGTGATAATCTGTTAGGAGCTACTTGGCACCGTAGCAAGACTTGTGCCTGCTGCCGACACTAGTCAAATAGGATATCGCCGACAACAACAGGCACCCGCACTGTCACACTACGCACAGTATCCTCAGTCACGAGACATTCCAGAGCAGTATTCCGTTGTCAAAACTCCAGAGCGGATGTTGGGGGCTACTCGATATACATCCGTATCAATATCAACAAAGCAAGATAACGGGCTGTGCAGATTGACGCGACCTGAGACATGGCGTAAGATAGGTTCGGACTTGGCGAACTATCGTCGAGAAGTTGAGACCCCAGATCAACAAGCTACTGTCGATATCAATTCACCGGTGTTGACCGAAACTAACGCGAAGCCGCTGTCGGCCGAACAGCCTTACTGTCATTGCGTACGGTGCAATCAAGTCACTCGACGAAAATGCATGCTCATACCGAATCCATGGGCTAGTAAGAACCAGCACTTTGCCTGCTCAAGAAAACTGTTTACCTCCATGTCTGCACCCCAGGATCAATGGATATTGAAGAATTGATTCCATTCCACATCATCGGGGGCGCTGCTATTGCCCCCTTCGTCACCCTTGCTATCGGTCTGTGCGACTGGCGGCGTCGGCGTCGGAACATTAGCCGAGTCAATGTCATGGTTTGGGAAATAGAAATCCTCATAATCATCGATCGTTTTAAGCATACAGTCAAACGTCTCGCTGGTGAACTCGGACTGCAGATTCGGGTCGATAGCGGTCTCATTCAGTTCCACATCGCTCGTGCTTATATACGTCCCTTCAGCTTGAGACGCGGCTGTCTGCAACGTGATTGATTGATTGCTTTTGCTGGCGGTGCTTGACCCTGCAGTGAATGCAGAATCAGCAGGGGACTGTGAGGGCGATCGTAACTCCTCTTGGGCACTTTGAGTCCGTTTGAGGTATTCCTCGTGGTAGTTTTTCAGTGAGCGCGAGATAAACGCCTACCACGTCCCTTTTCCTCTGATGCTTTCGTGCTCTGTCAGCAAAGTTGCCAGGAACGCCCTGGCATGTGAGCCTTCCGCGACTTTGGACTGGTTCTCCACAACGTTGCGCATGGTTCTAAACTGTAGTCCGCTGAGGCGATGAGCTGTAGATCGGATGGCTCAAAGCCACTGCATCAGAAGAAAGCAAGCACTCACGCAACTGGAGCACAAGGGAAGGTCGTCAACGGCATATCGGAGTAACGAAGCCCGTGAACTCTGCTCTGCAGATCCGCTAGCATTCGATCCACACGAAGGATTCGAACAAAGCTCGGGATCGCGCTGTCGCCTAGAGGGTTGAAGCTTTTCCAAGAAAGTCTCTATATATGGGCCCCATTTCTGACCCGACTGCTTGTAAGCAGCGAACATCTGGACCAACTTTGCGTCTCCCGGATGCGAATACTTTTCAGTCTTACTGAACTCTGCATTCGCTGCGGTGACGCGCGCTGATACCCTCTTCCTGCTTGTCAACTGGTCATTCCATAAAATCAAGTCAGCATCGACTCTTTGCTCAGTTCTCAGTGGCGAATGCGCTGACACAATGACGGCCCAAGGACAGGCCCCCCAATCTATTTTCCTTCTTGCTAGGATTAGGGCATGACACGCATTTGGCCTGACTCTGCGACGACCGGCTTTTACGGCTCGAGCTCGGGAGCGATCCGCTACGAGTCAGAGCCGCTTGGCTGTCTGTCGTAGAATTTTGTGCTGATTCTGTCATGTCACCAGATGTTATATTTCCGAGAAAGCTGCTGATACGGTCAGAGGTCGACTATTTGTGAAAAAGCGTTGCCAAGCTGTCTGTAAGTAGAAAGTTTATTCAAAGCGTAGTAGAGTAGAAGAGAGAAGATACACGAATCGAGGGCATGACGCTAGCTGAGAGAAGCGAGCCGCTTTGACTGGTCAAATAGTGAGTGGGTGAACGAAGGCTGGTTCGATTAAAGGGAGGGCGTGTGTCCATTATCTTCGTCAAAAGCCATTGCGCCGTCCTTTAGGCGTCCTAAGCTGGCCATCCGGGTTGATGATCACGTACACATAGTTCGAGTAGGTGAAATGGGCTATGTGTACATATCTGACGTATCTGATGAGACGTGCACGTGCGCACAACCAGTAGGATAGGCCGAGGGTCACGAGGGATGCCGAATCCAGCTCTGTGTATTCGTAGAAAACGAGTGGTCGCATCGGGGCAGTAGGAGCAGAGTAACCGAGATTCCAGCTAATCGGTTTACTGGAACCTAAAGACGTGCCTGTTGGTTGGAATCCGCACGTACGACGTAGAAAGAAGGATTATTATTGGGTCCGCTGAAATGGAATCACCTGATATCTGAGCTCGATTGTCTACGTGAGCGTGCGACAACAGACTGCGATGCCGAGCTGTGAGCTGCGTAGCTGGATACATATCCCCCTTGTGCATTAACATCGCATAATCGGCATGACCCATCGTAGTGGTTGATGCACAAGGGATGCATACATCCATCGTCGCCATCTATCTCGCTTTGAACGGTGTGGTGTGGAATGTGACGTCAATCGACCTCGTTCTGGGATGATGCGTGAGAATGTATGGGAGAGTGATAGACCGCCAGAAGTGATAAGAACCAATAGCCTCCATGCCATTAGCCCGTCGTCTTCCCACGTCTCCTGACAATTGACTCTCGCGACACTTTGCTTTGACGCTATCCTCAACTTTCGTATAGCAAAGAAGTAACCATCATGGCCGCTTTCATCCAAGAGACGCTCGAGAAGATCCCGGGCGTTGACCCTCGTCCCATTCAGCGATCGCAATTCTTCACTGGCCTAAACGATGGTCCAGCAGAGACCGCTTCTCGTATCGCTGGACTGGTCTCCAAGAGCCAAGCTCAGGACAACGCACCATACTATACGTCCAACTTTGGACAGCTCCTCCCGGACTCGGGTCATCCGCTCAACATCGGTGGTATCCCCTACCAAGGCGATACCCTGCTCTTGGAAAAGCAGCAGACCTTTGATAGATCTAGAATCTGTGAGAGGATCGTCCATCCCTGTGGCTGGGGAGCATTCGGTGAGCGCTTGTGATCAACCGTCGTTTGCAACAGTGACAATGTTACTGACCCAATGCCAACAGGCAAGTTCACTGTGACTCACGACGTCTCTCACCTCACCAAGGCAAGCTTCCTTAACGGCGTCGGCAAGGGTACACCCTTGTTCTGTCGTCTAAGCACCGTCACTTACGGCGTGAGTCCATGTTGCGCCAAAATAACCTTACTAAGAGTAATCTGTAGCGTGAATACCCAGACCCTGCTCGTAACCCTCGAGGCTTTGCGGTGAAATTCTACACCGATGTGAGTGATTTGTACTGCTTCGCTCAGCTGGGGACTCATAGAGAACGTAACAGGAAGGCAACTATGACCTCGTCGGTCTCAACTGGCCCGTCTTCTTCGTACGAGACCCGTTCCAAGGACCGGACAACATTCGCTCGCAGCAGCGAAACCCGCAAAACTTCCTCTTGGACTTCAGTGAGTACATATGACAAGTCTTGATCATCTTCAATGGTGCTGACCGGCGTATAGACGCTTGGTTCGACTTCCTCGCCAATGTCCCCGAATCGCAGCACGCAGGCATGATGCTGTTCTCCGACTACGCTACGCCTGACGGAAACCACTTTTCAGGTTATGGGTGCCACACCTTCCGCTGGGTCAACGCCAGCGGCGACTATGTCTTCATCAAGGTAAGCCGACCTCCCTGCTCACTTAGCTGACTGGATGCAGTATCACTTCCGACCTCATCATGGCGTAAAGCAATTCGACTTTGATACCACCATGATGACTCAAGGTATTGATCCCGATTACTCCAAGAGGCAGCTGTATGAAACGATCGACAAGGGTGGGAGCTGGAAGTGGACTATGATGATTCAAGTCAGTCACTTGCTCTCCTTCCATCCACATAATCATCATAGAGGCTGACACGCTTCGTTCCGTATAGGTCATGACGCCGGAAGAAGCACTCAATGTCTCGTTCGATCCATTCGACGTGACCAAGGTCTGGCCTAGAAGTAAGTTGCTTCGAGTTGAATGATGAAACCGTGTTGACTGAAACTTCACTTATCAGGCGAGTTCCCGATGCAAGAGGTTGGAGAGCTCGAACTCAACCGCAACCCTGAGGACTACCACCGAGACGTCGAGCAAGCAGCCTTTTCGCCTGGTTCGCTCGTTCCCGGTATCGAGCTCTCCCCGGACACACTCCTCAACTGGCGTGCATTCTTGTATGTCTAAGCGCATGTCAATTTGGGAATTCATTGCTGATTTCAGGATACAGCTACCGAGATGCGCAGTACTACCGTCTTGGTAGTGCCAACATCCACCAGGTAAGTCGTCTTGAAAACTTGCAAATGTTTATGTCGCTCATGTGTTACCTAGATTCCCGTCAATTGTCCTTGTGAGCAACCGTCCGTAATGAGTTATTTAGAACTCCGCTGACTGTCCTGATTCGAAATCACTAGTCTTGTCAAAGTGTGTGATCATTCTTCGGCCTGGCATGTAGGAACGATCTGACGTCAGTGATCTTTATAGGTTCCACTCGCCAGACAACTTCTGGGGAAACATGCGCATCGATGGAGACGTCGGCAAGAAGCCGACCTATGTGAGCTCCACCTCCTGCTGCCGGTGATACAGTGCTTAAATCTCGCCCTAGTTCCCAAACAGTTACCAGTCTGTGAATCCCGCGTCCCGGGCTCCCACGTTCCCGGGCAAGAAAATGGCTGAGGCGCCTTGGCAAGCCGCAAGCAACGTTGTTTCGCGCGAGTCGCACTGGGACCACGAAGGTGAACCGAGCGAGTACGACCAGCCTCGCGCCCTGTATGAAAAGGTGATGTCGCCGACTCAGCGAGACCACCTTCACGCGAACACTGCCAAGCTTCTCAAGGTTAGTCCTTAGGGCTGTACACTGAGCGCAATTACATGTCTGACGGACTTGGTATTCACTAGTTCGCCGAAGCCATCGTGCAGAAGAAATACTTGATTCAGCAATACGCCATCTCGCCAGCTTATGCTCAGTCAATCTACGACTTGTTGCCCGCCGACCAGCAAGCTAAGCTCAGCATGGAAGAGATCGCTGAGGAATCGAAGAATGCTCATCTTGTAGGGAAGGATTTGAGCTTTAAGAGCAAAGCTGGCAGAAACTTCTTTGGCATGCCTGTGCCTAGCTCGTCGTAGGCTCCGACAAAGATGGAAATTCATAGGAATGTGAGACAGACGTAAATGTAGTAGCGCTCGTTGATGTGATGTATAAGTGGCATAACATGAAAGAAAGGTCAGTCGCTAGCAGATTGCGTGTCCCTTGGTCCAAACAAGGGAGGATGGCTCTTTGATCGCGTCATGATGCCTGTCAGCGCTCTCGAATGTGCTAATATTTTGACTCCTCCCTTGATTGGCTACTGCCAACTGACTTGACGTTGCTGAGACTGGACTCCGGGATGGCGGATGTATCAACTTCTATCCTATATTTAAGCAGATATTCGTGGACTAGTCCGTTCTTTTGCGCCTTCAGATAGCGGCGCCAGTCGAGTTGAGCGCGGGGAGAGGTTTCGGTCCGAAGTCGCGATCGTAGCTTCTCGAAGCTCGTTCGCCATCCCCTAAGTTGGGCTCCGGTCCTATCGTTGGCGTTCATCCAATCGTCCATGCATTGTCCTCTGCCTTGCTGCATTGGGTTCATTCCATCAGTGGAGCCGTCAGATTCTGGTTGACATGTGAGACAAAACGGCCTATTGTGGAGGAGACTTACGCATCTGTGACAGAGGGGCGCTTCTTGATCGAAATCGACCTCAGTGAAACACTTCACTTTGTCCCCAGTCTTTCTGGCTGCTTCCTCCGAAACAGAACGGGTTTTAAGGCTACTGTGATCACTCGGGCAAGCACAAATGGACCATGGCAAAGGCTCTTGCTGTTGTCTGCTGTTTTTAGGAAGCATGGTGCAAGGGATCAGAGGTACCGCTGAAATGCTATCTGGTTGCTGGATGGACCTGTTCATGTGGTCGGATGCTCTTTTGGACGGGTCTTCCATGTCTCCCACTGGTTCGTGAATGGACAGTGTCTGGTCCTGCCAGTACGTTCTGACAGCCTGCGTTGGTAAGGCTGGTACCATCGGTACATCCTGCTGGTCTGGTACGTATCCCTGATTCTCCATTGACACGTCGAATTGATCGGTGATTCCAGCTCCGAATGGATGATACTGCGGATAGTCGTTCTCGAAAGTCCTGGATGCCTCTAAGCCGGTATCCGCCGACGTCCAAGCCAAATTGCCGGAGAAGCTCTGGGCACCGCCTGGTGGCAAAAACGCATGAGCAGTATCTCCTAACGGGTTTGCAGCGTTCCCGACTGAAAGCCCTAGTGTATGCGGAGGAGTGTACAGACCTGTAAAGTCCTGTCTTTGCGCCGGAGGAAAGGCCCAAGGACAAAGAAGCATCGAGGCACTAGAGCCTGGCTGATTGAGGTAGGGCTGGTACGAAGGGTACGAAAGGGGTGGCATAGCGTTGATCAGTCACGATACGCATGAGATAGCAAAGCAAGCAGTCAGAGCCGGACATCTTGACCAAGGAGAGAGGTTTCTCGCCACTCACAAAGTCATTATACGAGTGAACCTCCGGCCCCTGAGAAACTGACGATATGTCCGCAAAGTCATCGTCTAGATCATAATTGAGATCGGACGGTCCACTTTGCGTCTTCTGGTCAGCTTGTATGGAAGGATCAAGCTGAGTTGACGTCTTGGACTGCTTCGTCAAGCGCGTCGACTGGGGTGAGAGGGAGGGTCGTTCTCTCTGTGACCGGTATGACATTGCTGCCTTTTCCTGCCAATGACAAGCAAAGCCCCTGATCAACTCGAAGTGTCCTGCTGCTGAAGTGTGTTCAATTTATGGACAGTCTGTACTTGTAGGTCTACTGGATGGTGCTTGTATCATTCGGTTTTGAAGAAAGAAGGGCGGTGGCGAAATTGTCTGCGATATCTGACTGTTATCGCACATTGCATGTTGAGCTATGTTAAGATGAGAAGCCAAAGTCAGTCAACGGTCCTTTCGCGATAGAAGAGAAGCAGACCATCAAATGAAGGCCGGAAGTGCACCGATGTAGATGAAGGATATGATGTACTTCTCCCTTGCATACTGTAGCAAAGCGAAGACCCACTTGTACGTATGAGTAGGAGGACTTGGTGGGGCAGCTGTACTAGTATTACAGTACACCACCATGCCGCCGTGCCACCATCATGATACACTGATCACTGACCCGGCTGTACACTATGGAACGTCGATCTACCCGATCTGACCAGAAGCTCATTTTCATCCAATATATACAGTATCTAGCATAACGTGAATGAAGTCAGTCGGTCGCAGATACTATTGATAGTCCTGTCGCTATCTGGCTCCACCCCAAACCAGCGACAGCGAAAGTGAGCGCGATTTTGACGGGTCTGCTCCTGCCTTTTATCGGTGCTCTGGGTGTTGCCACTGTCTCCACTTCCAGCTTGGTTGGCTACTTCCAATGGACTTTCCGTTGCCAGGGACAGACCGCATGGTAGGAATTGTATCAGATTCTATCCCTTGTTCACGCAGATATTCGTTGACCCGATAATCCTTTTGCGCCTTCAGATAAGGAGCCCAATTGATGCGTGAAGCATAAGGAAGTTGATCTTGCAGCGTCTTAAAACTGCGCCGCCAATTTCTAAGTTCGGCTCCGGTCCCATCATCGTTCTCCGACAGCCACCTGTCGATGCAATCTGCTCTTGATTGCTACATTCAGGCGTACGCGTATCGATCAGCGATTGTTACAAGAACGGGAGGAGAGTTTAGACTGATTGGCTCTTGGGCTCTGAACTCACGCATCAGTGGCAAAGGGGCAGACCTGTGTCGTAGTTCACTAATGTATAGCATTGAACCCGATCTCCAGTCTCTTTGGCTTTCTTCTCCGAGGCAGAACGCGTTTGCCACAGACCACTATGATCACTTGGGCAAGGACATGTCTCCTCAACCTTCGACTGCCTCTTTTTTCCTTTGGCTACAGTAAGCATAGTGTAAGGAATCATGGGCGTCGAGGTTGTTGCAAAGCTGCTATTGGGTTGCTGGGCAACGTACATATTGTCGATTGCTCCTGTGGACATGTCCCCCATCTCATCGTGATTGAGGTATCTCTGATCTTGCCGGTACATACCGGGGACCTCTGTTGGCAAGCTCGGCTCCATCGCCATGGCCTGCTGCTCGGTTCCGCATCCTCCGTATTCTTGGTTGTCCATAATCATGTCGAAGTCATTCGTGGTTCCAAATGTAAAAGGGCCCTGACCATGAGGAGAGACATGCCCGAGTATCCTCGATGCTTGCAAGCTACTTTCCCCTAATGTCCAATTCATCTGGTTATAGGGGTTCTGTGGGGGCCAGGACGGCTGGAAGAATTCGTCAACGCCAGCTCCCATACTGTCGGGGAGTGGCTGAGGGGCATGTGGCGCCATATCTGGATATACAGTATTGGCGTTCCCCGCTGAAGGCAGAAAAGCGGACGCATTTGCAAAGTCTGATGTATGTGCTTGGGGAAAGTCCTGAAGCTGAGCTTGAGCAAAGTCTTGGTCAAGAAGCATCGCTGTACTGAACCCCAGCTGGTCGCGAGACGGGTAGGACGGGTGAGAATCGGATGGGAAAGCGTTGAAACTCTACAATATGCACAGAGGTGGTAAAGCAAGCAGTCAGAGCCGATTCACATGACCGCGGGAAGAGAGTCTTGGCCACCCACAGAATCATTGTACGTCGCTGGGCCCTGGCCCATTGACGACATGCAGAACAAGTTGTTGCCTTGGACACGACCATCCTGGGGCTGGTCACTTGCCGGGCGCTTGCCAGCTCTCACGGTAGACTCATTGTGAGCGGATGAGGGCGAGGATTGGCTTGGGACGGAGTCTCTGTTGATCTTTGTCTGGTCTGACATCGCGGTTGTTGCGCCACGGAGTGGAAATTGATGCCCGGTAGTACTTGTGTCCTTTCCGAACTGAGTGGAAGGGCATGCGAGGGAGTAAGCAGCAGCCATATATAGTGGATAGTGCCCGTTTGATTGAACCGTTATGTCAGGATGAGAAGAGCAGAGTCAGACGAACATCCTTTGACGATGGAGGTGTAAGAGCGGAGTTGAAGAAGGCCTGCTGCGACCAGTCGCAGTCATAGAATGAAATGCCCCTCTCCTTGGCATACTGCAGTAGGCGGACAGTCATTCATATATGACCCCTCTTTGAGCGCTCGCCACACGCCATTGACACCCTTTGTTGTACTAGGGTGAGATCCGAGTCCGATCTCGCAACAAGCCCCGAGTACGCATTGGAGATAAACGTTTCCGTTTCAGCTCATTGGTGCAGCAAAATTCTGCGCCGGAAGGATTCGTGCGGTAAGGGATTGTGGAGGCATTTGCTTGCATCAGTACAGTACAGTATGTTACCAAAAAAGGCTGGGTTTGCCGTTCAGATTGCCGATTCACCCCATCCTATCAAAAGCTCATTGTCATACAATCTATACAATATATGGCTTGTCATAGCAAAGGGTCAATCCACCGCAGATACTAATGTTCTCCCTGTCACGACCTGGCTCCACCACGTCAGGCTAGCTTCATCAAAAGTGAGCGCGGTCCTGGCAATTTTGGTTCTAGCTATCAGTATTGTGGATTGTGCCACTTCCTTCACTTCAGGCTTGGTTGGCTACTGCCACTTGCCTTTGGATGGATGGATACTGGTCTCGAAGTGGTAGATGTACCAAATCCTATCCCAAGTCGAAGCAAATACTCGCCGAGCCGGTTCTCCTTGTGCGCGGTCACATACTCGCGCCACCCGATTCTCTTGCTCTTCGCGAGACCCGAAGAGTTTTCTACTTCTTTTCGCAGCTCCGCAAAACTGCCCCGGCATTTCCTTAATTCGGTTTCGATACTATATTCAGTCTTCACCCAAGAGTCCATGCACTCTTGTCTTGTTTGCTGTATCCAGTTGTTCGAGCATTCATCAGTGCTCGTTACTCAAACACGAAAACAAGGAAGGTGGGATGAAGGGTTTCGACCCACACATCTGTGGCACAGCGGCCAACCTGGTTCGTAACTCGGTTGAACAGAACAGCGGAATTGGCCTTCCATCTCTCCGGCTGCTTTATCAAAACCGGAGCGACGTTTGAGGTTGCTATGATCACTGGGGCAAGGACATTTCGGCAAAGACTCCGCCTTTTTCTGGGGTCTCTTTCCTTCCTGAGATGACGCCTCTATCTGTGGTGTCTTCCCTTCCGGAGATGTTGATGAAATCATGAAGTGAGGGGTCAGAGGCGGCAGACCTGTTGTCAAGCTGTTTTCCAGTCGCTGACCCGTCGACATGTACTCGTTTGAGCGCAACGACAAATTGCCCGTTCCAGCGAGATTGTAGTCTCTCGGGTCTTGTGCGTACGGGCGGAGGTACTGTCTCGAGGAGCTGGGCGGAGTCGAGGGACGCAGAGCGGTCCTTGTTTTAGCGCTCGGAAGTTGGAGATCGGACAAATCTGCAGAGCCTCGCGCGGGTTGTGGGGGAACACTCTGCGTTTGGGCTTGGGAGAAGTTCCAATTCCACTGCGTCGACGTGTCAGATCGCGGCTGGTCGAAGTAGGACGGGTCCAAAATGGCTCGGGAAGCGTTGAGCTCCTAGTATTCACAGGAGTTTGGCAGATGAGCAATCAAAGCTGAATGAAAGAGATGAGGAACAGAACGCTGCTGCCGCTCACCAGATATTTGTACATGTCTGCTTCTTGGTCTATGGACGACATGGGGGAATAGCTATTCCCCAGAACAGGATCTGGCAGTCCAGTCTGCACGGCTTGACCAGCTTGTGCTGTAGGATCATGGTAAGTGTCAGTTACATCGTGCGGCGTCAAGCGCGCTGGCTGAGATGAGGAGGAAGTGCGTTTGTGCTGTGCTTGTTCTGGCTGGTCTGACATTTGTTATCCTTGCCACCGATGATGTTCAGTAGCAGGCAAGAAAAGGCGGTGGCGAAAGTAACGGCAATATGTATTTTACTGCAAAGTCGTCATGCCAGAATGAGAAGGCCGACATCAATGACAGATCCTTCCACGATAGCAGCCAAGTAGCCCAGCAAAGGAAGGCCGACGAAGTAAGAGACAGATGAAGGAGAAGATATGCTCATACAGTAAGTAGCTCATGCCACCATGCCACTTTTGTTGAAAGACTGACCCGGCTGTATGAAATGTCGTTTTACCCGATTCACTAAAACTCCTCTTCTCGTATCTCACATCTGCTTCTATCAATAAGCATCCAGCATCCGGCGCCTGCTTGACAGCCTTCTATCTCGACACGTCTTGGCTGTAGTACCATGTCCTCGTCCGACAGACACGAGCTGATACGGAACGCGGTGTTATTCCTCCACGACCCGAAAGTATGTCTCCCTGCTATCCTCTATCTGCTATCTATACTTCACTTGCTTCACTTCCACCCTTCTACTTTTCTTTGGTCATGAAGCTGACAAGCGTGTGCGTAGGTCCAATCATCGTCCCTCACTTCCCGCATCCAATTCCTCGAATCGAAGGGCCTGAACGCCGATGAGATCCAAAGAGCTCTAGCCGAAGCTGCTGGCCCGTCATCACCTAATCAAAGTCGAGAAGCGCATTTCGATAGTGCTGGACCACCTGCAAGACCAGCGTATCCTTCTCCTAGGTTAGGGTACGAGTATGCCGTGGCACATGCGCCGGAGCCGCCGAGAAGAGATTGGCGGGATTTGTTCGTGCGTACATCAGCTTCCTATCGCACCCTTGAATTGTGTAGCGGGATTGACTAACATGCTTTACGCTGCAGATCATGGCGGTTATCTCTGGAGGGGTAGTCTACGGTCTTACAACCCTAGCAAAGGTGTGTCATCTCAAGCAGAATCTGTATCCAAATCACCGTATGAGATTGCTGATACCGTTCTCAACTGAATGTGGTCGTAGAAATACTTGATGCCGCACTTACAACCACCGTCAAGTACTTCATTCCAATCCACATCAGCATCGTTGGCAGAGCAATACGACGAGGCTGCGCGACTACTCTCCGATCTCAACGAGCAGACCACAAAACTCCAGTCATCTATCGACGAAGATCGGGAGCGGGTTAATAACGTTGTTGGCGAAGTGGAAGATGCTATCAAGGGGCTGAAAGAGGGCGAGGAGCGGTGGAGGGAGGAAATGAGAGATGTGAGAGGCGAGGTCGAGAGCGTCCGAGAGCTCGTTCCTCGAGTACGTGCAGCTCCATCTCATCAATTATCTGTTCTCCTGACAAAGAGTGTATGGAATGCTGACAATCCCTCGCTTCGCACCTCGTAGATGATCGACAAACACGCTCAAACGCAATCTGCAGCTCTGTCAGACCTGCAAGCAGAACTACGATCGCTGAAGACCCTACTCATATCCCGTCAAAACGCAGCGCAAGCGCAGCCTTCACCACAATCTCAAACCAACGGTAATGGCAATGGCAACGGCAATGGCGTCACGTCAACGACAGCAGCTGCCAACGCCCTGCTTGGGTCCAGAGCAGGTGGGAAAGCTAGTATACCCGCGTGGCAAATGGCTCCGAGCGGTAGTAGCAGCGGCCGTTCAGGTGGCACAGCCAGTGGGGCTTCTACGCCTCTGAGCGGGAGTGGACTGCTGGAGAAAGGCGATGGCGAGGTCAAGGAGGATAGTGCATGAGGCTTGACGGCGTTGAGCTTGGCTGTGGCGGGTTGATTTGCTGCTATGAACGGGAATCATACGCGGCGGTTTACAATGTATCTTGATATGGTATTATTACATGACATCGCAACATGGTGATTGGTGATCCCGCACACATCTGTCTACGGTGCTACTCTCCCTCAGCTTCATCAAAGCTCAATAAGCCCTTGGAAGCCTTCTTCTTCTTCTTTCCCTTATCACCGTTATTGCCAGCCTCCTCGTCCTTCTCCTTCTCCTTCTCCTCAGCTGCACCAACGAGTTTACGCTTGTTCGTATTTTGCGCCGGTTTTGGTATTGAAGATTTTGTTTTTGTCGTCGTTGATGTTGTGGATTTAGCACTAGTAGGTTGTACTGTTGACTTGGAACCCGAGAGGGCGGCGAGAAGAGGCGACTCAGTGTCTCCTGCTGTACGTAAGAAGCGATTTCGTGAGTCAGTAAAGCGTTCGTCGATGTTGTATAGAACGTATAGATGCAGAGCATCACTGATGGCTTCGGACACCCTGCGCTCTCGCTGAGAGTGTGCAAGGAGAAATAATGAGAGGTAGAGGACGAAACACACCTTTATTCCGTTCCCTCTTGACCTGATCTAGCGAGAGATGTCTGCCCTCTTTCAACACGACGACCTGCGGCCCATCATCCCCACCACCACCAAACGTTTCCCCCCACTCATCATCGCTCCCTTCCTCTTCGCCTTGCCCTTGCCCAGCTCCTTCGTCGTCGCTGCCGCTTGCCCAACGGCCTTCGCGCGGTCGTTCAGGTAATGGCTCCCGTCCCTCGTTCCTCGAAGACGATGCTGACCCTGACGCCGCTGCTGGTGGTGGAGGCGGCGGTGCTTGTCCGAAATTCTTCAGAAATGATGGTGTTTGTGCGACGTAGGCGAGGTTCGAGTACTGCTGTTTCGTTGAGCCTTTGCGAGACATCTCGCCGATTGTTGATGCGGTATGTCGAAGACGCGTGACTCCAAGTCAGGTTCCAAAGGAGGTGCGCTCTGGCAAAGAGCGGAAGCGCTATACACAGATGAATGTAGCAGACCTGCCTTATACTTTGGATACGATGGTTTGTATGTGCGATAATTACAGTTGAGCAATAACCAAAAGAGCGAGATTGTCGTTCCCGTTTACCGGTTAGATCGCTCTGGTCATTTTTGCCGATGTTTACAGTGCTGGGCACTTGTAATCTGCAACAAAGTCATATTTCGTTCGTCGCATCATCGAATCATATACAAGTGGTGAAGATATCAGTCTAATGAATCGTAAAAGCTACAAGCTGCCCGCCATCATCCAAGAACAGACCTGCCGTTCGATCACACATCTGGCTTCCAGCCGACTAATAAACCCCTCAGATCCTCTGAGATGACTTTGCGCTCCTTCTCCTTACCCTTCTGTCTGGGAGCATCTGTCGATGTAGCTTCCCAGACAAGTCCACTCTCCGCTGAAGATGCGCTGGCCATTGTCTTTGGCACCGTAGCGCCTGCCCGCTGACGAAGTCCCTCTTCACCCTTGACTACCGCGTTCTCCTTGTCGAGATCTTCGACAAGAGACTGGAAGCTTAGGAAGAGCACTTCTGCCTGCGCAAGCGTCGTGTCGAGATCAATCTAGACCAAAAACGATCAGCTGTAATTCCACTACATGTCTCATACAATATCGGACGAGCATGTCTGAAGAACGCGACTCACAGTGCCGCTCAGATCATTGGCATATTTCAATACCTCGTCGAACTCCGTCAAGTACCGGATCAAGACGTCTCGATGTGACTGGAGTACGGCGAGTGCAACGAAAAGAACGAATTGATTTGAATACAAGTTCGTCCATAACACCTTGATACAAGAACCATCGTCGTCAGCAGTATATCCAGGCTGACAGAGACAATGATGGTCAAAGTGCTCACTTCCCACAGTTTGATGACAGTCTCAAACTTGAATTCCCGCTTGAAAGCAATCAAGATCCACCGGTAGCAGAAGAACAGGTTAAGCGAGTCGGTACGATCTGCGTGAAATACGTTAAATTTTGACAGTCAGTCTCGCAGATCAAGCTCATGGGCGAGATCAACTCACCTAGATGCGCGTACAACTCTGGGTCCATGACGCCTATCAGTTGCTGAAGGGTGCTGAGTTGTTGCTTCATGCCACTTTGATCGCGAAGGAAGTTGGATTCCTAGACGATTGGATAGTCACGATCAGCCAAGACAACGGTGCGTATAGCAGCAGCAGTAGAAGACTCACCATCATCTTCATGACCCCCGCAAGACCCCAGAAGGCATCGCCTTCGTTCGCATCGAAGACAACGTAGATGGGACTGAGAAGATCAGACATGCCTACGACGCGCTATCAGCCTGGAAGAACTGAAAGGAGCAGTATGGCAAAACCCACCTTGTACGTAACCAAGCTCAGGAGAATAGGTATGATAAGTCATAAGAATTTTCCGTAATGCCGCTATGTGAGCTGTAGCGATATGTATCAGCAATCGGAACTCCATCAGACACTCTGGAGCGTCCATCGCTACTGACGATTCAGTCCTGCCATGCCACCTTCTTCGTGGTCGTTTCTGCCGTCCCAAGCGTTGTGCGCTCCACCAGCTTCTTTCTCGTGATCTCCTCTGCCTGCTACTTCTGCTGGAACCGCATAGATCGCTTGATTCCTATCAGTGCGACGGCAATCAACCTAAACATGATCATCAGCTTTTTGCATGTGAAGTCCCTGACTGCTGACTCACATCAATGCGATGCCACTCTTCTCTCCAATCGTCCCTCTTCTCTCTCGCTGACTCATCCTTCCACTTCTTCTTCAACGCCTCATATACTTTTCTCTCCGCCTCTCGAGACTCCTGTCTCGCCTTCTTCCGTCTCTCTTTTCCTGGTTCGCCACCACCCAGACCGCCTACGTGCCATGGGACGATGCCAAGTAATACTTCCCAGCCTTCCCTTCGCGCTCTCTTCTCTTCTGCCTCTGAAGTGTCAGAGAAACCGCGTCGGAAGATCTCACGACGGACATAGTACTCGTCTCGGCCTTGAGCTGCAAAAGATGCCCAATCTCGTGCGGTGATGGGATGTTGAGGCGTCCTTGATGGGTTGGGAATGGGTCGCTTCGAATACGATTTGGGCAACATCGAAAATACACCAAGAGAACTTGTTAAATCTTCAGAAACAGAAGACGCACTGAGAGAGCCTCGTCGGATCCGGGCCTGCGCTGCTAGCTCATCTCGACGAGCACGCTCTCCTTCTTCCGCTACCACCCGGGCCCATCGCGCAAGATACAGCCTGGCAGACTCGAACTCGGTTGCAACCTCACTGCTCTTGCCAGTCTTGGGAGGCAGACCGGACCTTTCCCATTCTCCTGGCACATGAACCAGGCTCCTCACAGCTGGCGGCAAATGAGGAACGACCGGTTGTGCGAGAGGATGTGAAAGGATTTGCGAAGCAGTCTTGCGAGAAAGATTGGTGATATTCGATAATGACGATAGTAGAGTCTGCTTCGGTGTTGTCTGGTTTAAGACGGGGGTATTAGGATATGTCGGCTTCGGAGGGTATGGTGCCTTTTGAGGTTGCGGCTGGCGTTGCTGAGGAACAGTTGCCGGCTCTGGCTCGTCGAGACCAGCCTCGTGCACCTCTCGATCACTCTTGCTGGGGTTGATCAGCCAGAGCTCTGCACCGTGGTTCACTCGCGCCTGAAGCAATTTGGATCGAACGAGTGTGGCATGGGCTTGTAAAAGAGAAAGGAAGGGTGGGAAACCCCATTGTGCGCGAGGAATGGGTTGTCGTGTATTTGTCGGAGTAGTAGGAGAAGCAAGAAGGGGCGATTCGTCGTCGTGGAAGTACAAGGTAGGCAGGGAGACACCGCCCATAAGACTGAGGTAGAGAGCATTGTCAGCTTGATATGGTTTAAAATTGGTTCATGCACTGACTTGAAGGTCGCAGAACCATACCAGTGCGTCAGGCTCGGCTGGTCGGAACGTCAGCTAAAAACGTGTATCATAAAGGCACTTCGCTCACAGGATAGACGAGTATACTGTATATACTCGTGATCGGAATCGAGAAAGCGTACTTTTCACCCTTTGGCGGCGGTACAGAGACAAAGACGAAACCTAACAATAGCGTCGTTCAGTGTCAGCCAATCGCGGTGACTGCAGCCGATATTCGGACTCACCGTCTTCCTCTTGATCTGCCGTTTGTGGCGATGCTGAGCTTCTCCCCTCAACACGTTTGTATCCCGCCCTATCCTCGTCATCCATTCGTGCGAGCAACTCATCAGGTACCCAAGTCACTAAGACTTCCTTGTTGCCTGCTGCGGCTGCTGCGCTTTCATCCGGGTTGATGTTGGGTGCGGGGGTATGCGGGGCCGTATTGTCCACCTCGACAATGGCCAGATAACCGGATATGTTATCCTTGTTGAAAGTGCTGGGATGGATCGAGACGTGGGACTTGCAGTATAACAGCCGAGCTTTGCCTTTGACGTCACGGGAAGAAGTGTTTGAAGTGGTTGTGGTCAGAGTTGGGGCGGAGACATGTTCAAAGTCGTCGTGGGATGCTGTAGACGGCGTCGCAGGTTGCACTGATAGTAACGACATATTGACCAGAGAGGCCGAGTCGTCCGAAGATGTTGAAGAGCGAGGTGGTTGGATCTGTAGCGTTGAGAACGGAGTGAGTAATGAAGGCAAGAGAAGTGACGGGGGAGATAAGACCGGTGGCGATTTAACTCACGTCACTTGAACGGGAAGCAGGATTTTGCGCTGTCATTGTATTTGTTTGCCCGAGGTTCTGCAGGAAGCGCATTTGCGAGGCCACCTAACTCCTCGACGCTGGTAGAGGTCTGGGAGTGCTGCGATGGAAAAGTACGAACGAGAGCGGCAAGAAGAGGTGAGAATGAGAGATAGTAGAGGTAGCATCGCATTCGTCATTACTTCATTTATCGATACTTATAAGATAAGCGTAGTCACCGGCAACATACCATTTAGCGGAAATCATGTTATTCACTCCCCTCATTTGTGGTCACAAAGTCAAACTGGGAGCGACGTGTAATGGACGAGAGACGTGTTTCTCTCCATGTACAAGTCATAAGCTCTACACACGACAACCATAGGCCTCTTACACGTCCATAACATCTACCCATTGACAGTCTGAAAACATGCCGCCAAGATCGAGATACGCTGTGGACCCAAGTCTTACAGCTCCCGCAGCTTCGAGCCAGCAGTCACAAGAACAACAATGGCAGCAGTCCACTTCACCTCAACCTCCCTCGGCGCAATATGACTATTATAATCAACAATCTCAAAACTCAGGTCCTGGGGCACAACAACAATACCAGCAGCCTGGATATACACAGCAACAAGGCTACGATGGCGTCCCGCAATTGCACCCAGTCTCAGATAGACGGTCGCCTGCGCCTACAGGTCCATATGCACCGTCGTCCTCTCAAGGTCAGTATCAGCAACAACAACATCAGCAGTACTCTCAGCAACCACAACCAGCACAACAACTTCATCCGTCATATATAACCCCGCAAAATCACATACCTGCACCACCGCATTCCACGGGTCCAGCTTTGTCTGGCCCCAGAGTTCGCATCGATCCTAGTCAGGTGCCCAATCCAGTTGAAGCGCAAGAGCTGGATCAGAACTTGTATGACGATGAGGACTTTATGAGTTGTCAGACAAGAGGTCTAATACCGCTCGTTGGGACGGATTATAGAGGTATCGATCAAGGTGTGTGATTTGAGGAAGCGATGTGTTACTGAGCTGATATCTCAATGTATTAGGCAACTCCCTACCCAGACATATACGGGCAACTCTCCCGTGCATCCCTTCAAATGGCCAACTACTCGATACAACTGCCCTGCCCTTCGGCTTGCTGATACAGCCCTTCGCACCGTTACGATATGATGAAGCACCTGTGCCTCTGGTATCAAATTGGATTTCTGGACAAAGCGCTTTCGACATTCCTCCGCCTATCGAAACGCCGGGTTCAGAAGAGGAGGATGGACCACCTCGATGTGAGAAGTGTCGGGGTTATATCAACCCCTGGGTCAGGTTCAATGATGGTGGCAGAAAATGGGCATGTAATCTTTGTGGGGCTTCAAATCCTGGTACGTCCAAGATCTGGTCCACGGTGACGGTTGGAATTCAAGCTCATTTTATACAGTTGCGCCAACTTATTTCTGTCACTTGGCGCCAAATGGTCAGCGCTTGGATCACAATGACCGTCCGGAACTCCAACACGGCACTGTCGATTTCCCGGTCGGTCGATCGTACTGGGCTCTCCAACCACCGCCTACTGGATCATTGATGGACACTGCCGTCGATGTCTCTCTCGGCGCTACCGACGCACTGACTTCCACCGCCTCTGATCTTCTGGGTGGCTTGCAATCGAGTCTAGGACAGGCGCCAACCCGAGGACCTAGCCCTGCTGTCGGCTACAAGGAGCGCGAGAAAGAACGAAAGAGAGAAGCAAGAAAGTATAGGAGACCTAGCGGTTTAGGCAGAGTCTTCATCATCGACATCAGTGCGCCTTGTGCGGACAGAGGTATCGTTCGCGAAATCTGTGACGGTATAAGGAGAGCGCTGTATGGAACAAAGGACGCTGCGGAAGCGCAAGAAGGAGAGGAGGAGGAAGTTATTGGAAAAGCAGAAAGAGTAGCTTTCGTCACTTGCGCCGAAACAGTTGGATTCTGGAATCTTTCGGTGAGTCTTCCTTACTAACATAGATCGATATAGCATCACTAAAAACCATTTCAGTCGACCCAACCCTCACCGTCCCAGCTAGTCGTATCAGACCTGGATGACATGTACATTCCCCTTACACACGGCTTTTTAGTCGACCCCACCGAATCCAGGTCAGCTGAGCGCAATCTGTCTTATTGATGACAAAGGTCGCTAATGCAATGCTTACTGTAGATCACAAGTGGAAGCACTTCTAGACCTCTTACCGGCAATGGCTGAAAGGGGAGGAGAAGGCAATCGAGTCGCAGCTGGCTCAGCTGTCAAGGGCGCTTTAGCTGGTTTGGTACGTTGATTCTCATGTAACGAGAACCCACCACGATCATACCCGTCGGCTAACGTATCCCTGATAGCGTATGCTCGGCGGTCAAATCACGCTTTTCATTTCCGGTCTGATAACACATGGCCAAGGCAAGCTTCTGCCGCGAGAAGATCCCACCGTGTATAATACAGACAAAGAAAAGGCACTGTTTGGCCCTGCCGACTCTTTCTGGCGTGAGACAGCCGAAGAGCTGGCGGAAGCAGGCGTGGGAGTGAATGTCTTCCTTTTCCCCGAAGTGTACAGTGATGTGGCTTCGGTCGGTTTAATATCAGCGACAACGGGCGGAGAGCTCTTCTTCCACCCGAAATTCCAGGCTGTGAGGGATAGGGATAACCTTCACGGCGAAATTCGACGAACTCTGATCCGCGAGACGGTATACAACGCCACATCCAGAGTAAGGTGCTCGAATGGTCTGCGCACCTCAGATCACCTTGGCAACTACTATCAGCGTTCGATGACGGATTTAGAATTCGGCACGATGGATGATTCGAAGGCGTTCGTGGCTGTCCTCAAGCATGAAGGGAGATTGGACGATAGACAACCTGCCTTTATACAGGTGGCAACGCTCTATACAAGCAGTACGGGCGAGAGGAGAGTCAGATGTTTGAATATGAGCTTCAGCGTGACTAGCATGATTGGCAATGTCTTCAAGTTTGCCGACCAGGAAGCAAGCGTTGCTATCCTGCTCAAGGGAGGTGATTATCTCGAGTATCTAGAGGGGATTGTCAAGTACGTTGACCGCTGACTATGATTCGCCGAATTAGCCATATCACAACTGCCGACCAGGAGCCTGCGTGACATCCGAAAGGCCCTTACAGAGCGGTGCAACAGAGTCCTGTTGATGTATAGAAGACACTGTGCGCCAGCGGTGCAGCAGGGTCAGGTGAGCTATCTTCCGACATACAACCTCATACTGTGGCTCACCTTACCTGATAGCTTATCTTACCGGAAGGCTTCAAGCTCTTGCCACTATACACGCTTTGTATGCTCAAGTCAAAACCTTTGAAGGGTGAGTGTAGCATCACGACATCAGCTACCTCATTATGCAAATTAGCAAGAATCACAGCTGATCAGGCGTCGTGTTTGTCTTCTGATTGTGTAGGAGGCAATGTTACTTCGGATGTACGATCGCACTACATGCGCCTCCTCAAGTCCCTATCTGGCACAGGAACCATCAACCTGCTCTATCCTCGTCTACTTGCTATTCACGACTTGGCGGAAGATATTGGTTTCCCGGACGAAAACGGGCGACTGAAATTGCCTCGCTTCATGAGAGCCAGTCACGGATGGATGGTCGCGGAAGGAGCATATTTGCTTAGTGAGCTTCATTTCCATCATCTAGCAAAAACCTTCGCGGCGAAGAGCGATGGATGTATGAGAATGCGATGAAGGATGAGACTGACCTGCGATTTGTACCTGTTTAGCCAACGGGGAAGTCGCCATGGTATGGTTCGGAGCTGGAGTCAGTCCGCAAATCGTAGATGATCTCTATGGCGTGGACAATCTGCAGGATCTCGACGTGCGAATGGTGCGTATGCGTAAACTCAACAGTATTTGGGCAAGACAAAAATCTGCCCTCTTCGATTCAAACATGAAGCTGATAACGTCTATCTGCAGACTCGTCTACCCAAATTACCTACCCTGTTATCCACCCAGCTCCGAAACATCCTCAGTCACCTCGAACGAATTGTCAACTGCACGTTACCCGTGCTCATCGTCAGGCAGAACATGGATGGTATGGAGATCGAATTCGCTAATCAGCTTGTCGAGGATTCGAACAATGACGCGCTGAGTTACACAGATTGTATGTTGTTCCTGTTTGATACAACACTATATGACAGACGGGCTGACTTTGGTGCAGATTTGATGACGGCTCATAAAGCCATAACGAACGAGTTGAGCGGTAGCGGAGGAAAAGGAGACAGCTGGAAACCGTGGTGATGCGGTGATGCACAGACACTGCTTTACGAAGTTATGGAATAATGATAGTTGCAAGTAGAATATGCCGAGAAGGTATAGTTTAATTATGCATCTGCATCTACACGTCACTGCCGTAATGCGATAACAGATGATCTAAGCTGAAACAAGGGTGTTGATTGCCACAATCAATCACGCTTGAGAATGGGTGTGATGATGTCATGTGACACAGGTATCTAGCTTTGCACAGTGAAGCAAGCACGAGGAGTGATTGATGGGTCAATTGAGGAGAAGGAAACACGTTCATCACTGTCTCTCTCTTCTCTCTTTTTCTCTCTGTCTTGCCATCCGCCTTCAATCCATCTCAGACTCAGCACCGAGATATATCTGAGATATCGAATTTTATCACCATGTCCAACATCCTCGTGAGTCCCAAGTACTGCGCTGTCCTCGCCACCGCGCACCGCGCACGGACATTTCGTCTGTATTGGATCACCTCTTTTCACATCCCTTCCTTCTCACTGCTCCAGTGGCTAGCGCCTGTTGCTGACACTTCGCTCTACGACACGCACAGGAAACAGCCAAGAACACCGCGTCTAGCTTGGCAGAGCAAGCCACCACTCTCGCTTCGGGGGCAATCAATACCGCGTCCACGTACACCGGGATCGGTATTGGCGGCCACTCTCACGCTGAAGAGCACTCGCACCGCTCTACTCTCCCGCCCGATTCCGAGGTTGGTCCAGTGATGAAGATGGACTCGGACGGTCTAGCTGTTTTCGAGCAGGAGGCCGTCAGGCACGAGATCTTGGTCAAGATCAACAAGCTGGCTCTGTAAGCCTCAACTTCATTCTACCAGCTAGATAGAGTTGTGGGTCTCGGTGATGGAAGATGTGAAGCTGACGAAACGCGCGCTCGCAGCGAGGACGTCCGTCATGGCTTGAAGGAAGTGGCCGAGCTCGACCTCGTCGGTCCAGATGGCATCAAGAAGGGTATCTCAGTGAGTACACCAATCATCACGCAGATAGACAATACGAGTCGCATGCTAGGCTATAGCGAAGGGAGGCTAAGCTGATACCTGATATATCACGCAGTACTACCACCCGCTTAGGTACTTCACGGTCCACCGCCCTCTTGGCGTAGAGTACATTGGCGAGATCGAAATCGAAGAGGGCAAGTCTATCCACGGTAAGTCAGCTTGCCAACCTCGTCCAGTCTCTCGCAGATGTGCAATAGGTCATAAGCTGATTACCCGTCTCATCACTAATCATCGTTCTCTCCTAGCCCGCGCCCACAAGGCTTCCCCGGCAACCCCAGCGACATTCCACTCCCTTGACACGCGTCCTTCCGAAGAAGGCGGTGCAGTGTTCGCCACGGGAGATCCCCTTGGATGGTTTGATTACTAAGCTCAACCTCCGATCACTTCACCGTCGATTCCGCGAAGTAGGCAGATACGTCGTGTCAATGTTTAAGGCAAAAACGAGTCGATGATGAATGCAGTATTTTCACGAAGCTAAGAAGCTGGAGAGACATTGCCAACTTCGAAGTGCTTACACGGCTTTGCTTCTGCTAAAGTTCTGTCTTCTGAGCAATGCGCCTCCTGCGGAGGCTTCTGTGTTGCCACTCACGAGGCTTCCTTGAGCCACCTCCTGGAGCTCTTAAGAAAGACAGTCTGCTCTGGCTCGAACAGGTGCACATACATACCTCCACTTGCACTATCCCTTACTGTGGCGGCAAAATCCTCGCGGTGACCAGGAACCAACAACTATATCTGCGTATGAGTGAGTGATTCCCTAGTCTTCACTACCTCATATAGAGGGGGCCAACGTAGACCTGACTCTTGCCTCAAGTACAACTTCCTTCAATGATGGAAACCGACGCATACCCTTGGCCCACAATGGCGAAGCGCAATCCAACGCTGCGACCGATGACTGGGACAAGTGGTTTACGAACTTTCGCACCGCCGAAGCCGAAGCTCAGTCCATCCCTCGGACCGAGGAATGGAAAAAATGGTTCGCGCAGAAATACTGCACCGCAGCGGCCTCGTTCCAGAACGGCTCCGCATATAATAGTCCACAGACAGCCTCGCCACCCGAACAGGCCCCTACTGTAGATGCTCGCAGCATGATGCCAGCTACATCTTTCGACGATGACTTGGTGGACCAAAATCGATATCAGACCAATCCTCAGGCTGTTGTCCCTGTTGGCAAGCTGCAAGATTGGATCGAATGGCTACCGCAAGTCCAAGCGAAAGCCCGGCCCGAGAACTTCACTCAAATTTCGAGCCAGAAGGATTTGGCGATTGACCCAGCTTTGAGCCAGCCGGTTCTATCACGAGTGTGCCAAATCACCGATCTCTCACAACCGGTGAGCCCCTCACAGACGATGAGAATGGTAGATGGGTATGGTAACAATCCCATTCCCAATATGAATTGTTCTTGGCCTCTTCAGTCGACCATCGATCTTCTGCAGTCTCAAATCACGCCGTATGTCGACCCTCCAGACACTGATATGCAATCAGAGCCGGCGGGTGACCCCGTGATCGAGCCATTCACGGAGACATTGGCGGAGCATCCAACACCAGTGACAAATGACCTATGTATCAGCCACTCCGAGGATATGAGCGTGTCGCGAGTTGACACAAAGAACGACTTTCGGAATGTCAATGTTTCCGTCACCATGTCGGGGACTGCCTCACCTCCAGAATACCCGCCAGCAGAGGATCAGTGTCTGTGTCCCTATCCAGGACACTCCCGAATAGTCCTCACTCGGAAAGGCGGTGATATAAAGCGTACGAAGACGACCGCGACCGCCTGCTTCTCGATTTCAAAACGCTATAGAAACAATTTGAATTTTGCCACATGTGGGCAGTGCGTGAGTCGTGTAGCAACTTTACTCCCTCTGTGACGTACTGTATAGCAATAAATGCTTGCGTGAGAAATATTCGCTTACACTTCTTGACATACCTTGCTGGCTGACCTTTGGACAGACAAAGGCACATGTAGATGCCTGGGTTTCTGCATGTGACAAGGCCGGTAAAAGCGATGAATTGTGTCGAGCTCGCAGGGACTTTCTTAGCCAGATGCATGGCCGGGTCACGGAGTACAAGTGGATAGAATACCTGAAGCGCTACAAGCGGGAGCAGTCGGGTACGTCCAGTAGCGTGGCAGTGGGTCATTCCACCTTGTCACGGTACTGGAGTTGCGTCTGTCCTCACAAGGGTCACCGGTTGCGGAAATATCAGGGGGTTGATGGCAAAATATCCCAGTCCACCGCTTCAGAAGCCTGTCAGAAGCAAGTCCGGGATCGCAGAGGTCGACCGGAAATGTCACTTTGTTCGAGTTGCGTTAGTTGACGGTCCCTTGGTATACCAATTCCTCATGCATTTTGCCTGAGCTAAAGTTACAGCATTGTGTGGCCACCGACACCATCCTACAGAGAGAAAGCGTATCACATATGGACGAGTGGCTCGCCTTGTGCAAGAGTAGAGGAACAGCCCATCAGGATTACCTGTGTCTTTTGCGCCAGCGCTATCTGGCTTCGTTCGAGGACCGACAGCCTTGGGTTTACTTTTACAGAGACCATGTACGAACAAATACTGCCTCCACTCTTTCTGCCTTGCGTCTACTAAATCCAGTCTCCCGATCGGCACATGTGACCACTTACGCACCCATTCTACCGGCGCTCAAGTCTTACGAAGAAGTAATGCGTTTTGGTGAACGGTCGGAGGCGGGTACATGAGCTCTGACATCAAGGTTAAACTAGCCCATATAGCTCGTGTCGCCGATTCATATGCTGTAAGTACATTGAGCAGGAGGTGATCGTTATTGACCGTCCTGAAGTAGTATAGGCTGTGGCGTAACCCTGCATGATCATGTGTGCAAACTGCAGCGAAGCATCTCCTATCGATGTGACCCAGTTTGAGCAGCTCACGGCGCAGTTCATCGATCACCGCAATGCCAAGAAACGGTTATTCGTTGTGCAGACGATCTGTAAACTGCGAAAGCATAAAATCCATCGCGCCACGAGTCGTGCTTAACACGCTTGTTTGCTGCATACGACCACGCTACCATCCACCATTATCTTTGCCAACGACATACTTATCGCTCGACTTCCACTTGTGCCCTTTTGCTTTACCAACCTGCCCACCTGATTTCCTAGAATGGTACTTTCGCTCACTCATCTCACGTTCTTTGCCCACTTGGCGCGCGACAATATCCTTGACGCCATCTTTCTCCGCCAGCTTTTTGGTTGTTGGACGAGCATGATGACGACGCTGATTCCTGGCCGAGGGAATGTACGACGTGTAATCTGTTGGTGCGACACCGACTGAATCGTCTGAGTCTGATTCCGAATCTGAATCTGAATCCGATACCGAGGTAAGAGAATGATCTGACACTGCGCCCTTGCCCTCCTCGGCGTCCTCGTCCGGATCATCGTTGCCTAGTGCTCGATGGAGTCGAAGCGCTTCTAGTCGAGCCGACATCTGCTTCTGAAATGCTTCTTCGTCGAATGGGCCGTCTTCATTATTGTCAGCGACAACTGCGGTCTCTCCTTCCTCTCCCTCCACTTGATTCTCTTCGTCTTCTTCTTCTTCCTCTTCCTCGTCCTCATCATCCTCCTCTTCGTCATCACTGGGAGGCAGATCTTGCACTTCTATCATATACTATATCATCCATTCAAAATCAGCTTAGATCAGGCGCACTGTCTACGCGGCACTCACGTCTTCGAGCTCTCGCTGCATTGCACGTCCGAAACCACTTGCTTCCACTTCAAGATCGATTCGTACCCTTTTTGCTGCAGCCGTCGAACTCTCTGCCTCTGGCTGCTCGTCTTCTCCACCTTCTCCGTTCTTCTCAGCCTCGTCGTCTCCTTCCAAAACGTCTTTCCACGTAGGCCATGTAGCACCCTCGTATCTGAAGCGACGCTTGAAGAACCGGCGAATACAATTGACGTCGCGGTTGAAGAAGCTACACCAATAGATTATGAGCTCGAAATCTGCCAATCATAGGATTTTGTGATATGGAGACTCACTATTCAGCGTTCTCGTGTCGAGTGCTGACCATTTGCGGAAAGTCGATAACGATCGGTTCACCCGTTTTGCGCATTAACATGATGTTGAACTCGTTGAAGTCGCCGTGTATCAAGCCAGCATGAGCGAATCGGACAATGAGCGCCATGAGCTGGGCATAGAGATCTGATGGGGATGGAACGTGTTCTACGGCTCGTCTACGTTTCGCTATCAGTCGGTATCCTGCCTATACTGTCATAGTTCAATTGACTTACAGGGGATAGCCGTCGATGAGGGACATGACAATACAATGTCTCGCTTGATCGATGGGGACAGGAACGGGGAAATCGTGCTCGTACAGCGCCTGCGATACTCAGCTATTCTCTTGTATCATCAACTAGTGGAAAAGCTGACATACCTTCATGTATGCGAACTCCTTCTTAGCTGAAAGCGTGCTCATGAACATCCACGACGCGCTCCGCCTCTTGCCCAGGTAATCTCGCTTGCTCTTGATAGCTCGAAAACTGATTCGACCGAGACTGAACCAGAGTATCTTCATTAGCTATGATACCGCCGGTCTCTATGAGGGAAGTAGTGACGTACCGATGCATCTTGAGCACCCGCTTCTCACTGTGCTCATCTGCCACGACGTAGATATCGCTCTCTTTGCCTACGCCAATCTTGTTGCCGACGGAATGCACGCTGGCGGGTTTTCTCCGTGAAAAGGTGCGAAGAGCCAGGTAATCCAGTCCACCATAAGTGAGACGATATCCATCGTCTACACACAAAGAGATTCATCAGCTTGCTATCTTTGACGACGAGTGATGGACCAGCGTCGCCAGAAGCACACTCACATTTCGTGTTCTGCACCCTAGCAACGAGGTTGCGCTTCGCCAGCTCTCCCAGAGCCTTGTTCACATTTCCTCCTCTAATCCCTGACAGTTCAGCAATAAGCGACGAAGGTACTACTTCGTGATTCTTTGAGCCTATCTCAACCTGGCGGCATGTTAGTATCAGACATATTGTCACTCAAGACCAGGCGGACTCAATAGTCCAGACGGGAGAGGAAGGAGGTATATGAGCCTGTCCAACTTACAGCTGTCAACACCCTGTACTCGTCCGCCGTCACGTATCGTATGTCCGTTGCGTCCAACCTCATTTCAATGCAGTTTGTACTGTTGCTTTTGCGTGTGGAATTATGTCGAAATGTTGTCCACGATAAGATGGACAGCAAAAACAAAATACAAAAAAACGGTCTTCGTCGAAATCTGTGAAAGCATGAGCGGAGATCGCGCCATGTCCGCACATCCACATAGAGTGGCAAAAGAGGACCTCTACGGTGATGATGGGCGAATACGTGATATAGTGTGTTGTATTTGGAGATGTAATGCATATCTGACTGTTTTCTCATTTCTTTGTGACGCCTATTATTGCTACATAGAGATCCGTCCGTTTTCTTTTCCTGCTTCAACCCTTCATCGAACTTCGATTTCGATGATAACTTAAAGAGTCTTTGTTGCCCAATCACTGACCTTGGTGAGTTGCGGGAAGCCCGGAGCAGGCGGCTCGCTGCATTTCCGTTAGCTGATGCTGACTGGACTTGTTCAGACGCGAAACCGATGACTAACCTGAACTTGGTCTGCACAAAGACCTTTTCAACACCGGCGTAACGCTTGTCGAACTTGTCGTACAACGCGGGGAAGTCCTCAATGTCGACACGGTGGGATACCAACATCTTGACATCGAATTTGCCGGGGATGATGTAGTCGTTCAAGATCTCGTGCCAGTAGAGGTGGACTGGAGCTTGACCGTTACCAATGAAACGGACACCCTTCTCCATCAATGCACCAATGTTGAAGTGGTTGGTGTAGCCAGAGTACACGCCAATGAGACCGCATCGACCGAACTTGCGGACGAGCCAAATCATCTCGTTGGGGGTCTCACAAACGTCGGTCTCAAGCATGAGCGCCTTCTCGACCTTGTGCAACATGGTCTTGGGTTCGTGGAAAGTAGTAGCGTCGATAGCAACTGCAAGTGGGATTGAGCATAGTGTTCTTTGGGGTTCACAGGCATCCACTTACCATCGAGACCTCCAGGGACCTCGCCCGAGATCCTCTTTGAAACGTCCTCAGCATTGAAGTCGACAGTGACGACGTTGCCGAGTTTACTGGCCATGGCGAGACGGTGTGGCACGGTGTCAATGGCGTAGACCTTGGAGGCGCCCTTCAGGAGTGCCCATTGGACACATGCCATCTGAAAACATGTGTTAGCTACCGGGATGACACGATTTTGTGGATGAGACTTACACCAATGGGGCCAAGACCCCAGATACCAACAACGTCGCCTTCCTCGACACGAGTATCCATGATAGCGTGGTACGAGGTAGGAAGCACGTCAGAGAGGTCTAAAGGCAAGATGGCGGTAAGTCAGCTTTTCCGATACAGCTATGTCACTAGGCTTTCCAGACGTACAGATGACTTGCTCATCTACAAAGTAGTCAGTCATTGTCAGCGCATGTAACATGTTGATTGAATGCCGAGACGGGTGCTCACCGCTCAAACCCTCTGGAATCTTCATGCAGTTGACCTCTCCGAACGGGACTCGAACGTATTCGGCCTGTCCACCGGGGTAACCACCGGCTAGATCGGAAAAGAGTTGTCAGCGGTGTGCCAATCGATGATAATGGTCGCAATATTTGACGCACTCAAGTGTCCGTAACCGAGGAAGCCTGCATCTCGCTGACCGTACATGGCACCCATGAGACTGGAGTTGTTGGTGTTCTCGCACATTGACGAGTATTTCTTTTTGCAGTATCGACAGGTTCCACAAGCGATTTGAAACGAGGTGACGACCTTGTCTCCAGGCTTGAGGCTGGTGACACCTGGTCCGACACGGTCGATGACACCCCTAAGCAAAAGCGTCCTATCAGCTTACACGATGACTGCCAGTGAGTCATTGCATGACTCACATGAACTCGTGTCCGAGGATATCGCCCTTTTGCAAACCCATCATCTCCGAGTGGTAGAGATGCAAGTCTGAGCCACAGATGGTTGTGCCGGTAGTCTTGATAATGACGTCCTTGTCCTGGCTGATATCGGGGATAGGCGCATCGACCATTCTCACGTCCTCGTTGCCGTACCAGGCCAAAGCCCGCATGGTGGAACCATCTGCCCGATGCTTGTACTCTGGCTTGGCGGTGGTCTCCACCGGCCCCATGGAGTCTTGTACTTTGTTCACGACGTATTGCATCTTGTTCTTGTTCTCGTTTCTTCTCTTGTTTCTAGTGGTGTGGTGAGATGAAGAGATGGCGATGAACCACTGTTTGTCCATCCTATAAATATTTCTTCTGTACTAGCTGCTAGTGTGGGCCACAGCGTGTCACCAGGAGGAGACGATTCACCGGAATCGAACCTGTGACGTCACACCTCCACTTTCTCGGGGATAAAAGCTGACGACTTCCGAGCTCCAACCATACGTCGTGGACTGGTGGTGTGGTCGAGTGGTGTGTGAACGAGTATAATTGGTGTATTAACGAGGTAGGTCATCACGATTACTTGATACAAACAAAGTACACGCTATGTGTGCCATGCGTGCTGTGCGAGCTATGCGTAATACAAGACTACTATATATGGCGTACATGAGTACATAGGAGCCACCGAACTACCTATCCCCCTTCCTCCTTTTCTCCTACGTTCTTGTATCGGAACAACGCCCGCTCTCTGCTCTTCTTATGGTCGACGATAGGCATAGGATATCCAAGCTTTCTGAATTCACCAGAAGGCATAGCGTGATATGGATCATGGACCGCTTTGCCTTTAAGATTCTTCAGTTCTGGAACCCAGTACCGGATGTAGTCTCCATTCGGATCGCATTTCTCTGATTGAGTCAAAGTGTTGAATATTCTCTGTCAATTTTATGCACTGGTCAGCACGTCCACAACGTCATGCGCAGAGCAACACCTACGAAGTATGGTTGAGGATCTGTACCGGTCTACAGAGGTGTTAGTTTTACTAGTCAAGCGGTTGGTGTCTACTCACACTCGCAGTCCATTGCCAGCTGTACGTGCAACAAAGTCGTCAGCCTGGTGGAGCATAGGACACGTATCCTACTCACCCCCCGTTGTTTGCTGCGAGATCTCCATCAATGAAACACTCCATGAAATGCTTCTCGCCCAGGCCTGTAATGATCACAATATCAGATCGAGTCTAGTACGAGTTTGGAGCGACTCACGCCAATCGAGCATGAGCGACTTTACCAAGAAGCTCGCTGAGACCATGCGTACGCGATTCTCCATCCATCCTCTAGCTTTGCATGCGCGCATCGCCGCGTCGACGATAGGGAAACCAGTCTTGCCATCTTTCCATGCTTGAAGATGCTCCTCGTTCACTTCCCATTGCACATCAGCAAACTTTTCCAGGAACGGTCTTCCCATAGACACGCGTGGCCAGGTTGTCATCACCTGAACGTGTACGCAAGAGAATCAGCTGCGCCCTCAGCGTGGAGCGGGAAGGCATCGATGACGAAATGCCTTCAGGCAGGAGTATGCACTATCACGCACATGAGTGTAAAAGTCTCTCCACGCCACCTGCACAACGGTGTCAGCGACCTATTTCCTTCCTTTCGTCCAATCAGAGATTAAATCCCCATGCGCACCTCCTGGGTCCACATGCCGACACCCGTATCCCTCCCCGACTCCAGTTTTCCTTTGGCATACTCTTTCCCAGCATTGATGACCATCCGACCACTGATTACTCCGCTGGCCAAATACGGACTCAATCTCGAACTGTTATCTCCATCAACGAGATTTCGTCCAGTTTGGTAATTTGCGACTCTGGACGATTTCGGATCTCGTTCTGCCCCGTCGGTCAACGGTGAAATTAGGTGGAATTGCGTTTTGCGCGCTTTGGTATATAAGAACCGGTCGAGTAGCTACTCCATCCATGTTGTCAGCTTTGCGATGACTAGTAGTTGGGGTTGCGCGACGCACCTCCTTGGCGGCGCCGGTTCCTTCAGGCCAGACCTCTGCGATCTTTTCTCTATCTTCACACTCGAAGCCCTCAATTTGATCGGGTATCTGCGTTTCCGTAAAGAGCGCAGCGTACTTGCCTTCGTGCCTTATAGCCACATCGTTACCTTTCGGTATAGGCGATAGCTTAAGGAGAGCTGGCTCCTTGTCCAGCACCTTAGCCCATGCTGCACAACACAATCTATCAGCTATGATTCTATTACTGTGTGGATCACAAGAGTTGGGGAGGGCGACACCCGACTCACTCCTTTGCCACGGACTGAAGACGGACATGGGTTTCCCCGCTTGGCTCTTGACTCTCCCAGGCGGAACGACCAATCTATCATGTTGACAATGCACTTCCAATCCTTTCTCACGACCAAGTTTGACGACTGCGATATCCCGTCGTAGCTCATCCACCTCATACTCGATGTTCATGTAAATGTGATTGGCTCCAAGAGACGGCATGACGTCGTTGACTACTCGTCGCGGGATGGAAAGACGCCGATCGAAGCTTGCTAGTTTTAGCGGAATGTTCAGCTCATCCAGCTTGCCCTATGCCATGCAATTCGAGCTTGTCAGCGGTGATCTCTATGATGATTACTATGTAAATAAACATGTACCTTAAGATCACGCAGGTTGCGAAGCATGAAATCGATCCGCTTCGAACTACGATCGTGTATCTTGTAGTCGCCGGGACTGAAGACGAACAGAACGACCAGAGGAATGCCGAGCTCCTGGGCCCGATCAGATGCCTTGTACAGAGCGGTGTTGTCCTCGACTACACGTAGAACGTAACGACACATCAGCGGTCAACTCGATGCACTGTATCGTAAGAGAGCTGATGTCAGGCACTTACTTCGCATATCCTCCATGCGCATCCAGTACACCACGCTATCCCCTTTTGGCGGGGCCTCCTTGGGCACGGAAGCGAGCATTTTATTCAGTTGGTCCAAGGGCGGATCAGCGTCTGATCTTGCTGCATCTTCGGCGGTCGCTACTTTGCCCTCTGCGAAGATGCAATCGACGTCAATATGCGGTCCCATTGAACGTTTTAGGTGTTAAACCCATATCTGTTCTTCCAGCAGCCTGGCGCGTTACTTGACCAGGTGACAGAGGGAGGGATGAAGACTTACTAATCTCATAAGCGTTCTTGCCCCTATTTCTACCCCCGTCCCCAGCCACGCCCCCGCCTTGCGGCTCATCCTCCCTCTTCTTACCGGGCTGGCCAATCATCTCCTCTTCATTATCATCATCCCTCTTGCGTTTCTTCTCTACAGCCATATCTTCCTGGATATGATGCAGTTCCCAGAGATTCGGCTCGTCTCCCCGCTTGTAATAACTCGCTATCCGCGCTTTGGCTGGTGGCGAAGTCGACGTTGACGTTGTACCTGCCCCTCGACTTGAGCTAGCTTTAGCTTTCTGCGGGCTGAGCGCGAGCGATTTCGATGATGGGTCCGAAAATAATGTTAGTTGCGGCATCGATCGGGTATATGTCCTCAATGGTGACTGTCTACTGATGGTGGAAAGAGAAGTGCGTGTGCGTATCAGTTGAGTGAATACTGATGTCGCTCTAAGCATGCTACAGACATAGAGTCACAACAATCCAATTCATTCTTGCCGCCATTCAATAACTCGCATTCTGTATTCTGACTCTGTCAATAACATTACTCGATAGTTGACGTCAGGTCTCAGTAATACTTTTTATCTCGTTTCGATCTACCGTCCGATCGCCGCGTATCAGTATATGCGGTTTACAGGGTAAGTGCCATCGATCGGATGTCGTATACTAGTACTCTAACCATTCTTGGCTCTTCTCACAATACAGCGACAGCGTATTCCTACAATACGTGTAAGCACTGTAACCCTTGTATGCAAGCATGCATGGGTAACCTGCACAGAGGCATCATATAGTTGACGCTGCAAGCATGCGGAAATCAACTTAATGAAGAGACGGGATCAAGTTTCAAACGACGCTCGTTGAAAGTGGCACTCTTCAAAATCTTCTATATCTATATGCATGATTGCTTCTAAGCTACATGCGCAGAATCCACATCCGCTACATATTGCTACAGATATTCGGTACTGAACGCACACTACAGCTTCTTGAGAGCGTCCGCGTGCGAGCTGTGCTCGCCCTTTGTACCGAAAGTTGGTGAAGGGACGCGGGTATCGGTTTGGCTCTGGCTCGATGATGACACGACCGATTCGCGAGGCTCAACCGCTGCTCCGTTGGTAGGCATCTCGCCCTCGGGGTGAGTGGGAGGAAGAGTCGTGTCGTGAACACCAGCATTCACTGGCGCGCCAACTGCCTCGGGGTCCTCGGTAGCTGCCCCACCGTGAATGTCGTATCGGTCAGTCATCGTCTGCACTTGGTGGTCCGTAAGTTTGGGCAATTCCGCGGCGACCAAAGTGGGACGACGCTCCGTGATGTGCGCATGGGCGAAGATGACGTCAAGCTCTTCGAGAGTGCGCCCGGTGGTCTCGGGATAGAAGATGTAGATGAAAGGCAAGAAAGCGACGTTGATACAGGCGAAGAACAAGAAGGTGTAGGCGCCGATAGAGGCGGTCATGGTAGGAAGGACCTGGACGACGGTAAAGTTGAAAATCCAGTTGCACATGGTACTGATAGCGTTGGCTTGAGTCCTGACTGCCATCGAGTTGAGCTCGGCGGGGTAGAGCCAAGGGAGGGGAAGCCATGTGGCGCCGAAGAATGCGATGAAGAGGTAAAGACCGAAAGCGGCACCTTTGGCGCTCTTGGCGTCACCGGGGAGCAAACATCCGAAAGTGATGAACATGGCAGTGGCTTGACCGACGGTTCCCCACAAGAAGAGAGGACGACGTCCGACCTTCTCGACGAGCAAGAACGAAGTGAGAGCAAAGAGCGCATAGATGATCGAGAGAACACCACCGAGAATAAGGGACAGCTGGGTGTCGAGGCCGATCTGGTTCTCGAACAAGATGGTGGAGTAGTAGATGACCGCGTTACATCCACCGAGCTGCTGGAAGACTTGAGTAGAGGCACCGACGATGGCACGACGGAAGTGTTGCTGCTTTCCGCCCTTGAGGACATCACGCTTTCTAGCGGCCTTGGCGCTCATTTGAGCTTGGAGCGCATCGATGATCTTGTTGGTGTCGGTGATAGCGATGGGGTCGTCAACGGAACGAGCATCGAGAGCGGCGATGACTCGTCGTCCCTCGTCCACCTGGCCATGAGCGATGAGCCAACGAGGGGATTCGGGAAGAACCATGACACCGCCAATGAGGACAAGAGCGAACAGGATCTGGAGAGCGATGGGGAATCGCCATGAGACCGAGCTGTCGACAAAGGACAAGCCAAAGTCGATCCAGTACGCAATGACTGTGCCGACCGCGACAGTGGATGCCTCCATGCAAATGAGGAAACCACGGTTGTGGGCCTTGGAGGTCTCAGCAACCCATGATGGGATGGTAGAGGTGTTGGCACCGTTTCCGAGACCGGTGATGACCTATTACACATGATATGACCATCAGTAAGGACTGCAAGAAAATCATCCGTGAGAGACAAACTCACACGACCAACGATAAATTGAACGAAACCGCCGACATTGCCGTTGGGCGAGCCGGGGCCGAAGGAAGTGATGGAGATGATAGTACCGATAATCATGACAACAGCGCCGCCAAGCATCATCTTTCTACGTCCGAGACGGTTACCGAAGAAGAATGAGAACATGGCGCCGAAGAAACAGCCGACCTCGTAACACGAAGTGACTGTTCCTTGGATAGTGGCGTGGTGGACATCGCTCGAGTCGGCTTGCTTGGTCTACCGGGTGAAGTAAAGAATATTAGCATGATTAAATCTGCGGTATTTTTAGCGATGCCAAGAACTCACAGCTGGGAACTCGGTGTTGAACTGCTTCGAGGCAATGATACCAGACATCAAACCTGTATTGTAATTGAATCAGCCACTATCGCTAGAGACATATCTATATACACAAGCAGGATATGCTACTCACCCTGGTCATAACCGAACAAACTGAAACCACATGTGGCAATGCCGACAATGGTGTACAAGAGGGTGTTACCGCTAAGACCGCCGTACGTGACGACTTTGCCCGTAGGCATGCCCCCCTTCTCGTTGGTGGGCGAAACGGACATGGCTAAAAGAGCTCTACGCTAGTGTCGTGTGAGTAATTATTATATGCGAGTGGGAGTGATTGATTATTATGTGTTGTTGCAAGACTGAAATCACTGATCAATCAAACGGTAAAGCTGATGTATACAGAGGCCGAAACAGGAGATGGAAGAGATGCAAAGTCAAAGGGGGTTCTGGGTCTCGGAGGGGACAGGCGGTCTTATATACCTGTTGTGAACGGTCGGTCCGACTAACGGATGTTTTTCTCTTTTTTTTGGGCTTTGTCTCTCATGTTTTCGTCACTAGTCCTTCGCCCTTGTGACCCGCGGACCAATCCCCCATCTTCCGATTGCGACCTTGCAAAGCCACCCCGCTTCGAGACGTCGCATTATTGCATTGTACCCCACTTTAGCTCTTGCCCTGACATCAACCCAAAAAAAATCTTCCTCTCGTCAAGCGCGCTGTCGCACTACTTTGTGGGGCGTATCTTTAGCATACTACAGTCTAGCAGCTGTAGCGTTGGTTGGGCTGCAGCGCAGGCGACATGTGCGGTGTGAAAATTTTCATCGGTCGCTTTTATTAGCATTAGTAATGAATCGCAGGGAGTGGTGCGGTTAGGCATAAACTTCGCCACTGACGTCTGATGGATGAGACTGATTTAATCCGAAATCGGCTTCCTTAGCCGCAAAGGTTTCGCCTTCCCTGACGCCGACTCCCAAAGCGTACGAGTCCCTTACCTCATCCTCCCACTCCTCATGCATTCTCTCAGGGGGTTAGCACGATCCTAAAGCATAACAACATACTTCTTTTGCGGTAAGGCAGAATACCCCTATCGGTACTATCGGCTGAGCGAACCAATTCACACACATCAAGCCACTTGTCCTCGTTAGAACCGCTAGTACTGGCAATGAACGGTGTCTGATGTACATACAGGTCAGCTGCTGCTTGCGCTTTACGACATACTTGCTGTCAGCTCATGCAGGGGTCTGCTGTTACAGACTGAGACCGGATACCGGGTACATGACTCATTCACATCTGTTACCACGCAGGTGGCGTTCGGATCGACATGCATGGCAATACCTCCGTCAGCCAAAGCTGTTAGTGGTAGCGCGCTTGTGGTAGTGATGACGGCGTGGCTTGATGGGTAATGAAGCAGCTGTTTACCGACGTGGTCATAGGCGTCGCTTTCATGCTTAAAATTTTCTTCTCTAACCCATGACCTGTCCTCTTTTACCGGAAACAAGGGCCGGCGGCAAAAGCGGCTTGAAGAGTTTGAAAAACTTCTCGCGATCTTACTCCCAATGGAGGCTAATTCCGATTAATCCGCTTAAACTCCCTCAATTCTTCTCTTTGCGTCAGCTTCGCTTAAACTCCGCTGCCCCTGCGTACTCAGTGGGAGGGAGCTAGCGGATGACAGTCCCGCAGCTTTCCCGACATCGGGTCAATAACACTCACAAACAATTCACAGAATTGAGGACTACGATGCTCTCAGCAAGACCCATGAACACCACTAACACCCCATCTCACTTGGCCCTGCGCTACTTGATCACCCCATGGCGTTCCGTACAACAGCCCCAAATCAACTCGCAGCACAAGGTCTCGGATAGTCGGACCGGCGACGAGCAGCTTCGCTTGAATAATGGGTTGAACAGCACTCTCGCCGCTGTCCGTCTGCCGACTGTATCACATCATTGCACTTGTGTATTCGAAATTTTAGCATCCGGTGCCAAGTGATGGTTTTTTACGCAAACAATGAAAGAACCATCTGTGGACCTGTTTATAGCCCCTAACATGACTCATAGTTGACATAACTAAACATAGGGTATTTATGAAACAATGGTAAAACGGACATATGAAACACATTCGTATCTCGGGAAGGCATCACTATCGCCAACCAGCATACTCTTGTCCAGGAAAGGCACGCATAGCGATGATCACGCTGAGAGCAATGACATCTCATCACCCCTCAGACCTCCATCATCTTCGTCAGAATCATCACCTAATTCCAGAAATCTCTTCTTTCCCCATCGCGCACCGTGAGGGAGTGATGCGGCGGGACTGCTTTGCTTGGACCTGCTCTTGATTTCAAGCTGCTTGGCAAATTCGCGGGAAGCAGAGTAGCTCCTGAGTGGGCTGTCTCCCAAGCTACGAGTCCGCTGGGATGACTGATGCGATGCGAAGGAAGCGGTGCGATTGGTATCTTCTTTTCCGATGCTGGTGACCGACCTGATGGTGCTAGATTCGGAAGACTTGTCCTCCGGGCTGTGTGCAACTTCTTGACTAGTCGGGAACACGGCATTGGCCAGACTTTTCGATCTTCCAGTATTCACCTTGGCCTGACGTGCGCGTTGGGATGACGAAGAGCTAATACTGGATGAACTACTTACCTCAATGGCATTATCAATCCTAGCACCTGTCGACAGGCTCCTTGATCTGTTCTCGTATGAGATCGATCTTGTGATGGGACGGAGACCCAGCGATCCAATGTGCTTCGTCTTCTTCTTTGCTCGACGCCGTGGATGGGTCATGGATGGTGGTGGGGTGGGTCCCAGCGACAGCTCATCGCTTGATGTCGACCATTGCGTAAGCTCTTTAAGGCAGCCAGCAATAGCAGATGACGATGTCGGCTTCGATAACGCGGAAGTTTGCACCCTCTGAAAGTAGTCAAGTAAATCGAAAATGTCGGTGGGCGCAGCTGGTACATCGCTGCTCAATATATTTTGGTTGATCGATCCGACAATTGGGTTTGTCTCATCAACTGACACGTGCTCGGTTGGTTTCGGGTCCGCAATAGGCGTAACTACTGATTTAAGAGATACAGGAGTCATTGGTTGATGCCTCTCGCTCGACTGGGACGTTGGCTGGACCGAAGGCGTATGAGGATTATGCAGCTGCGGGAGAAGACTTTCCAACCGAGCTAGAGCCGCAACAGATTGGACGGTCGGCAACTGGGAATGGTCGGTTTGCACCTGCAGTAGACCGTTCGTCAGGCGAAGATCAAGGGCTTTGATCATCTCCACTTGGTTGGCTTGCTCGTCCTTGGTCGCCAAGCGATTCAGCCTGGTATCGAGGGTACTCAAGACTTGCAAAGCAGCGTTCAACGAATCGGCTACTTGGGGATCGGCGAGTTGATGAGGATCTGTGTCCCTGTCCACACTGAAGGTGGACTCGTCAGGTGAAGGTTTGGAAGCACTGTGGGGTGATATAGCAAGCGTTTGATCCGCCTTGACATTCAGCTCGTCTAACGCCTGCTTGAAGACAGCAATATCATGCAGCAGAGGGGGTAGATCGTTGAGCGATCTCAGAAGCCAGCTGATATCATCTAGATGATCCATTTTGGAGATGAAATGATTGAGCAGATTTAGGAGAGGCTAAGGCAGCGTTTCAGCTTTTGAATCAATCCAGTCGCGAGTAGAAAGCAAACTTACCATCGACAACTTAGCGTCATCACAGGCCTCTATAGCTCCCGCTGGAGTTTCTTGAAACGGCGTGTTGATGAGGTTAAGTCTGTCCACCAGCGGAAGTAGGGTTTTTTCCAGCTTGTCCGAAAGGGCGTGGAAGTGCTCGTTGAAGACAGAAGAGACTGCAAAGGTGTCAACCTCACTCGCAGTTGTAAGGAACTAGTACTTACGCTGCTGAGATACCTCTTCTGCGATTTCCTCCCTTGTCGCAAGTGATCGCTGGCCAAGTTGAAGCTCGTGTATCTGATCCCGCAATTGACGATTATCGTTCTTGAGAGCCGTAAGATCGATGGAAAGAGCGTTTTGATCAGACTTGACTGATGCGACTTCTTCTTGTAGCTTGGTCAGTTGATTAGTCATGCCTATATGGCAGCACGCGGCGTAAGTCAGCAGGTTTCGTATGAATGAAGACAATAACAATCACCAGCAAGCGTAGCGAGGATTTTGTTTCCCGCAGTGGTCTTTGGCTGTCGACTTTCGGCATAGACGTCCGCAGCGCTTCTCGGCTGACTTTCGGGCGAAGCGGATGTTCGAGCGACAGCGGCAGCGGCAGAGGCATTGCGGCGTTCGGGTCGATACGAGCTGACAGGGATAGAGGCGGAAGCGTAAGAACATTGAGAAGCCGAAGAAAGTCCAGCTTGCGACTGAGGTGCAGGAAGGCACGAATCGGCTGTCTGCTGGTTGGAGGGTGGATGAGGTGACGAGGTCGGTGGCAATGATGTGGAAGTTCGTGTGTGATCTTGAGGACGATGCATGTGTGCATAAGGAGGCGGGAAGTATGGCATGTTCATGGAGTAAGGGTATGGAGCTGGTGGATAATGATCGTAATGGTGGTAAGGGTGATATCGGATTGGCCCCGACATCGTGCAATGGCTTGCACTTAGCAGATGAGGAAAGAGAGATGGCGCTGGGAAGATGAGTCGGACGGATAGGGAGAGATGAGAAGAGGGAGGAGAACAAACCATTTCTACCTGTATATATACATATATATCATCATTGTGAATATAAAAAGTCAGTCGCGGGAGGTCTGTGCGCAATGTTATATGGGAACGAGCAAGTGCTTGGGTAATGTGAGGTCAAATCCACATCACGCTCTTGGTAGATCAGTACTCCAGTCATTTGATCATCAGCCATAGTCACTTGAATGCTGTGTGGGCGCGACGTAAGTGAAAGGTGATCCGTTAGTACAGCTGGAAGCCGTACGTACGGTGGTAGTAACGGTCGCTTGATATCTAGAAAGGCGCGATAGCTCGAGGGCAATGGTTTATCGGCCAGAGAAGAACGGAAAATCGAAGCGTTACGCGACAAGGATTGCACGCAGGGTGTTACACGCTGTCGATACTGACATCTGCGCTGGTGGCATTGGGATCATGTTCGGAGGACGTGAGTGAATGAGCAAGTGATGTCAGAAATCAAGCATATAACCTGATTGTGCCACGTGAAAAGGACACTCCGCCAAATTCCGATTGGAACAAAAAGTTACAGTGCCATTAAACAGCGTCATCACTCTTTCTTTTCCCTACAGTGATACTTTGATCTTGTCCGAATCTCTCAATTCACCTCGTCAAGCAACATTTCTGGACCACACCAGCTTGCGAGAATTAGAGCACAATGGCACCGGTCATCAAGACTTCCTCCCCGACACCGATCAACACCACGATCATCAATCCCGGCGCAGGTGCAGGTGCAGCTCCACCCACATCTCTGCTGACCCGCACTCAACGGTTCATCGAGGAGAACCAGCGTTTGATTCTCTTGGGCTGTGCAGTGGCAGCAGCTTCAGGAGCAGGCTACTATCTCTACACCACTCGCTCGTCAGCTGGCGGTAGCGCCGGAAGCAGCGGGGCCAGCGACGAGAAGCGGGGCGAACCTTCGTCTCCTACTGCGAGTGGATCAGGAAGCAAAGCCAAGAAGAACAAGAAAAAGAAAAAGGCCGCTACCAAAGATGACAAGTTCGTGAAGGGTGAAGGCTCGCAGGGTCCGCTGTTGGAGGAGATTAACAAGCCAGCTCAACCCCCTGCTGCCGATCCCGCTGCCGCAACAGCAAAGGCTACCGAGACGGGCAAGAAGGAGGAACCCGCAGCAGACGTATCACATCTTGCCGGTGAGCTTGCTCAGTATTTCTTGATCTTGAATAACGTCTGAACCCCGTTGCTGTTGTAGATATCCCTGATACCGATGCCCTCAATGCTATGACTGATACAGTGAGCTGGTCGTCCCTCTTACCCATACTTCACCGCTGATCACTTCGATCACGCCAGGCTCGTAACAATCTTGGGGCATCACTCAAAGACCGGGGCAACAAGCTGTACTCCAGGAAGGATTTCCAGAAGGCTGTAGAGTGGTGAGTTGGCTCATGTTGTTTTTATACCATTGCATACGAAGCTTACGACATCCCGACTTTCAGCTACACTAAAGCCATTGAGGTTTCCGTTCGAAAAGATGCTGTATTCTTCTCAAACCGAGCCGCTTGTGAGCTCCATTATGGCAAATCCCTTGACCAAGCTGACCACATCTGTATAGGCTACACCAACTACAGTCCTCCACAATATGAGCAATGCGTGTCTGACTGTGACGAAGCTTTGAAGCTCGACAGGACATAGTGAGCTTTCAAGGGTTAAATCATGCGACCCTTTGCTCATTTCCTTCTGCGTACAGCGTCAAAGCGCTCAAGCGTCGTGCTACCGCTCTCGAGCATTTAGGCAGAGACGAAGAGGCCGTGCGAGACTTCACCGCCACTACCATTATCGAGCGATTCCAGGACGAACAGGCCGCTTCGGCCGTCGAGAGGTGTCTGAAGAAGCTTGCGCAAAAGAAGGCGAAGGAGGTACTTGAGGTGAGGAAGTTTTCTGCATTCATGTTTGGACTGAGCTTATCTGTGCATCTTTCAGACTCGAGAACCCAAGCTTCCCTCCCCTACATTTATCTCTGCCTACCTGTCTGCTTTCCGACCTCGTGAGTGATCTTCCCAACGTATCACCTTTAGCAGCTCGAATACTGACCCGTGGTCTCTTCCAGACGCCAAGCCTACACTACCTGAACAGCCCTCGCAAGGCGATAACACCCTTCTCCTTGCTCTTGACGCCCTCTCTGCCGCAGATTACAGTCACGCCGTTTCTTTCGCCAACGAGGCGATCGACCAGGGTATCAGCTGGAAGGAGGGAGAAGCAGAGGCGTACAACCTGAGAGGAACTTTTAAGTTCCTCATCGGTGACTCTGAGGGAGCACGAGCAGACTTGGAGAAGAGTTTGGACCTCAAGCCGGACTTTGTGCAAAGCTGGGTCAAGATCGCGAGTGTACACATGGAGCTTGGTACGTATCAGTGTATGATCGTGATGGCGAATATTGTGCTGACGAGGTCGCAGGTGACTCGGTCAGCGCATTTGGTGACTTCGAGGCAGCTATTCGACACAATTCGGATGATCCTGATATCTACTACCACCGAGGTCAAGGTGGGTTGTATTTCATTTGTTCATGTCACACTGGCTCACGCAATCATGTAGTCTACTTCATCATGCAAGAGTTCGACAAAGCTATCGCCGACTACAACAGGTCTACGGCTCTTGATGGCGACTTCATCTTCACCCACATCCAGGCGGCGGTCGCGCAATACAAACAGGGCAATGTCGGAGCAAGCATGGCTGCGTTCAGGCGGATCTTGAAGCAATTCCCCGACAAGGGCGAACCCAGCAACTACTAGTGAGTGTAGCTCGCAAAATAATGAAGAGTGACGCTAATCAGATTTGATTACAGCGGCGAGCTTCTGCTTGACCAACAAAAATTCCAGGAGTCGTTGGAGCGATTCGACCGATCTATCGAGCTGGACAAGGGAAGGTAAGTCTTTGGCTCAATATCGAGTCGGAGTATATATTTGAAGCATCGTTAACGTTCTTGCATTTGTAGAAAACCCCGCAATGTCCTTCCCTTCGTCAACAAAGCCCTCGCTCTCTTCCAGTGGAAGCAAGATATCACCGGTGCCGACTCATTGTGCAAAGAAGCATTGGAGATCGACCCGGAGTGCGACGTCGCCGTTGCAACTCTTGCCCAGCTCAGCTTGCAGCAGGGTAAGATCGACGAGGCGATCAAGTGGTTCGAGAAATCGGCGCAATTGGCGAGGACAGAGGGAGAATTGGTCAACGCCATTACATGTGAGTGTTTTTGAGGATGTCGCGTGCGAATAAGCGGCATGCTGAATATATGACTTGCTTTAGACGAACACGCATCAAAGGCTCAAGTGCATTTCCTGAGGAACTATCCCGAATTCGCCGAGCGACTCAGTCAAATGGCACAGGGGTTGTAAGAGGTGTCGACGGTTATAGCATGGAGGAGAAGCCAACGTTACGAGGGGACGGTGATGAACGTGAATCAACTTAATGACAGTGTGGAAGGATCATAGGGTACATCGTGACATTTACGAAGTGGTTGATACTGGGATGTGCCCAGCGACACACCTTTGGGTATCAGCAAGAAGGGGCGATCATAGGCATGGTTCACGATGCAACTGCTCAATAATGCGTGTGTGGTTCTGAAGAAGCTGGGAACTGCCTCCACCGCTGTGACATGACATTTCAGGAACAACAGATTATTGTAATAAATTTGATCAAGTAACTTGCCAGCTGTCGCTTTCATGACAAGTCATGATATACATTGGTATTATGGTGACACGATACACAACGAAGATAATAGCTGTACTGGAGTAATGAGATATCCGAACTACCGTCCCATACGCCTCTATACCATCCACCAGAACGGGTCTTCTTCTGACGAAGAAGATAGAGGCGTAGAGGGAACTGAGATGCTCGGGCTTGCGCTCGCTCTCGCCAAGGGTTGACGCTCGACTCGACCGTAGTTCCTCTCCGCTTGTGACAGCAGAGAGAAGGGGTGAGGAGCAACTTGGGGAAGTTAAACCTAGGCTGCCGCACTCCCATAAAGGGATATGAAGAAAACATCATCTTTGCACTTCATTGCAATATTTATATATCGACAGCGTCCAAGAGAGAGAGGGGGAGAGCGGCGTTTAGCGGTAATATAACTTGCATTTGGCATTGTGTCAGCCAGTGTGGCGGTGGAGGTTGACTATCTTTACGTTTCATGTTATTGCTGATGATTTGGTGAATCAACATAATTCAAGAGCAGATATAGATTACACATGGACTGGGCAACCAAATCAGTACCACAGTGATACTGGCGAAACCACGAGCTGGAACAGCTGGAATTGACAGAATACGCAGCTCGAATCCCGCACCATGTCCAATATCGCCGCAGCGCTCTCGCCAGAGATATGGTCTCATATCCTCTCGTTCTGCGTTGAGCAACCTCCAGCCAACAGCGACAAGCAGACTCAGCTAAGTTTTATACCGCAAAAGACATTAGCAGCTGCCCTGCGAGTCAACTCTGTGAGCAGCAGCACGCTATTATGACGCTTGCATGAGCTCAAGAGGGGTTTGCTGATGCCTCATTGCCATCTTCTCGTCTCTCCTTGACCGTTTCCCATACATGATGATCACGTCGCCCGCTTCAGACATTCTTCCTCGCCGCCGGTCCTCACCTCTACCGCTCTCCAATCGTCATCAACATCGCAAGCTTCTTGCACGGGGCGGACCGGCCAATCTCTCCTACACAAAAATCGCCATCATCCTCGTCCGCTTCCACATCAGGCGCATCAGCTGAACCTGTCGCACACGCCCATCTTCAATCAGACCTATCATGCATGAAAGGCGGAAATACCAAACTTCCCTTATTGAGACACGTTCGACATCTTGCTATAGTCTACGAACGACCGCATCCGCACAGATCACCGCCGCCTATACCGCATCATATCAAGACTGGCGAGAAGATGTCGGAATACCTATCAGATTTCCAATCAGGAGAAGACGGCCGTATAGCCCAGCTTGTGCGGATGAACAAGCTATACTCAACCGCTACTCGTGTCCTCCACCGATTACCCCTTGACTCGAACTCGTACGACGCAACACCCATCAATCCTATGCCGCACCTCGTATCTGTCCGCCTCGGTAAGCCTATAACAACCTCTAGGCAAGAAGCTTCTGTGGCTCCCCAAGAAGCAGATGAAGCCGACATCATCCCCGATCTCGAACTATTCGTTCCGGTACTAGCCAGAACTTGCCGTCCGAAATACTGGTGCGAGCATGTCCCCGGATCATTGCTTGACTTGGACAGGCCTAGCGAATGCGCCGATGGTGTTTTGCCTCAAGTGGTATCGTTGCATTTGGACAGCGAAGAGGAGTGTACCGTCGTGTGGGGCACTACCAACCGCGTTTATCTTAGCTGGGCAAGATCGCCGCCTCCAAACCCTTGGGACGTAGTGATCCCTCAACATGCTGCGCAGTCGAACGACGGCGAATCGTCTACACATTCCGAATCCAGCTCGGATCCGCTCGACAGTATCGATGTAGAAGGCGCTGACGACGCTAGTGCTGCTACCGACAGTACGGGGACCTCCAGTGACAATGACCATTCAACCGATGATGATATGGATGGCGGCGTACACGGTCTCGACGATATGTTTGACGAAAATGAAGTGGTGCAGTTGATTGCGGACGCGATCGAGGATAGTTATCCATCATGGTTGAACTATGCCTGTTCGACTAAGAGGGCAGTGGATCGAGCGACCAAGATCGAGGTCTACGGAGTGGAGAAGCTGTTATTGCCCACAGTCGCTGATCTGGATGACGGAGACGAATGGGAGGATGTTGATGATAATGATCACGTACATCGAGGCGGAAGGCTTGCAGGCCGCGCCAGCTTGTCTCGGAGTGGCGTAACTATCCAAGTCATTAGTCAGGAAGAAGATGAGGCGGGGGATCAAGCAGATCAATCATTAGCGCAGAAACGGATCAAACGTGTTTTAGCAAGAGTGCAAGATCAGGTCAAAGATGAAGTATGGGAGAGGTTGGGGGATATGGATTGGGACGAGCCTAACTTCGGCCCTGATATCGTGTTCAAGCCCGCGGACGAAGCGCCAAAGTGCGAGGGGTGCGGCTTGGCTGAGTAATCGTCAGATGCGTTGACAAATGTCCACGCTTGTGACTTGCATCTTGCACTAGTATACACACTCAGTTGGTATTTGCATGACACAGTATGCTGGTCGTTGCCTCGATACCTGCTCGGATGTATTGCTCTGCAGTGTCTTGTAGCGTCATGCCGTACTTATAGTTTATGCATGCAGTTCAAACTAAGCACTCAATGCTCCACTCGAAGCTAGAGCTTGCTCTTCTCCTGGGACGCGACCCTGACAACGGTCTTGCCAAAGTTCTTACCGCTGAACATCTCCTTGAGAGCAGTAATAGCGTTCTCGAGACCTTCCAACTCGTGATACTCGTATTTCAACTTCCCTTCATCTTTCAACTTAGCAAGGTATCGCTGGCCCTCTGGCCACAATTGCGGGTGCTCGGTGACGATAAATCCCTTCATGGTCGATTTCTGCGAGACGAGGCAGAACGTGTTGTAAACCGGTGTAGGCTTCTCGGCGCTGTTGCAGACAAAAGTAAAGCGTCAGTAGGTGGAAGGCAAATGAGCTTGGATAGAGAGCAGATGTTGCGCACTTGTACTGCGAGATGGCACCGCAGGCGATAATGCGCGCATAAGGGTTGAGCTGGGAGAGCACGAGATCGAGGATTTCGCCGCCAACTGTGCAAAGTAGCGAGGAAGCGGCATGTCAGCATATACCTGATAACGAAGTCCAATTAGAAGAGCGACGCAGCGACGCACCATTGTCAAAGTAGACGTCGACGTGACCGACTTCCTTCCTGAAGCGTTTCTTGAAATCGGCATCTTTGTAATTTAAGACAGTGTGTGCGCCGAGCTTCTTCAGTTCGGCGAGCTTCTCTTCCGTTCCGGCAATCACGGTCAGGTTGCATTTAGGATGAGCGAGGACGATTTGCGTTGCGATCAACCCCACTGCGCCCGCTGCGCCGGAGATGACGACGTTGTCCCCGTCTTTCAGCTGCCCAATTTCGAACAGTCCCTATTGACAAATACCCACAACAGTGGTCAGAACCGTCTCACATCTACTAAAGCTTCGAGACAGAAGCTGTTGCTGTAGCGCTGGCTACAAGGCCACACTCACGATGTACGCGGTCATGGCCACCATACCGAACATGCCGAGGAAGTCGCGGTCGGACGTATTGGGGATCGACCTAATCTCAAGCACGTCAGCGACCATAAGAGTAGAAAATATGCGAAGCGACGACTCACGCAGCCTTCTGGACTTGAGAAGCGGGACCGACCCAATACTCTTGCCAACCCGCGTAACTCGTGACGATATCACCTTCTTTGAATCCATCTGCTTTGGACACCAAGACCCGGCCCACAGTGCCGGCACGCATGACTGCGCCCAGCTCTACGGGTGGGAGGTATGAACGGACGTCGTCCAGCCATCCTCGCTGAGTCGGGTCCTGCCAGCATCGAACATCAAGCGTTAGTTCAATCTCGCTTATAAAGCTGTCACAGTCCACGCGATCATGGAAGCTGGAAGAGGACGGGAGGAAGAAACGAGTGTACGCACAATGCTGACATAGGTGACCTGGACCAGCAGCTCTCCATCTTGGACTTCCGGGATATCAGAGGTCTCCACTCTGAACGTGGTGTCTGTGATAGGTCCTCGAGGAGGTCGCTCATTCAATTTGATCTGCTTGTTCTTCGTTGGCAATGGGGACGACATGTTTTCTGATTTCTCTATTGTCTATGCAGGAATAAGTTTGATGTGATGGGAAGCAAGGTGTTGAAGCTTGTATAAGTCAAGATAAAGAGCAAATACAAGTCACACGAATGCTCTAAACCGAAATTATAATTGCGAATGACGATGTGACTTCTACGAGTAGACTACGGCAACTGCTGTCCGCTGGATCCCGGACTAGTACACTAGAATGCATAGGATACCTCCACATGCTTGATAATCAGTCCACGAGTACTCGGTCATTAGCCGGCCTGGCAAGCAAGCTAGCAAGCAGTCGTAGAAGCGACAACCCAAAGACGTAGTCGCATATGGAGAGTGACATTTCGTTCGTTTCAATCGCCCTGTGACGATGCATCCTTTCGCCGTAAATCACGGATTGCAAAATAACAAGTGGAGACAAAGCGGTCTTTGGCCAGGTCCGGATTCTTCGGATCGCGCGTTTTCGAGTAGCCGGAATCGGAATCAAAATGTCCCACCGCCTACTATTTGTCTTGAGTGTACAGTCACTAATGCATATGTGCACAGATGAAATAACTATTCTACATACATATAATGTAGAGGAGAGAAGCTTGCCTATGCTATGCGGATCATCTTGACGACTGAAGGTGAATGTTGGTACAGACAGACAACGTCTTGTGGATGAATAGTATACATGTCTCAACGTTGTCTTCAATGCGAGTGATGCGTTTGTCTCGAAGGAATGAAGGAATGAAGGCTTGAGAGAAACAGGAGGAAACAGGAGGAGGATCATCGGCCGTATGCCAGCACGGTAAGATGCTTAATCAGCCTCACTGTCGTCTGAGACCACAGTGATCGCTCTGCGAGGTCGAGCGCGGCGGACCACCGGACTTTCTTCGTCATCAGCGGTAGCGTTCCGTCTCACCCTGCTTGGTTGCTGTATCAGCTACATGTCAAACATGATAGAGCAGACTTACTCAGGAGGCATGCCGCCCCTTGACAGTCTCTGCACCCTCCTTCTCCTCAGCTCTCCAGCTGTCAATTGTTGCGGCGCGACAACACTGCCATCACTGATGGAGCCACTCTCGCCTTCCCCTACACTTCCCTCGTCAATGTCGTAAACTTCTGACCCAGCTACCGAGCCGTCCAGATCATTCATGTCGTCGTCATTATCGTATTCCGCACTTCCGCCTTCCTGTATTGAGCCGTCGTCGATGAAGGACCCGCCATACGCGCTTTCGGAACCTTCGTCGAGGATCTCTGAGTCTGAGCCAGACTCGTTGTCGTCCTCTTCGGCTACAGCTTCAGTGTCCAGTAGGTCGAGCAGATTCTGAACGCCCGGAGGAAGCGTGTTGTCACCGCGTTGTCGAGCAAGGGGACGAGAGGGAAGAGTTTCGAGAACCTCCTCTGTGTGGCTGTCAGCTAAAGTCGGAGGAATACCAACAGAGCATCGCGAAATACCACATGTGGAATGCTCACCATTCCCAGAGGCGTCATCTGCGTTTCCGTCGCTTTCACCGAAGCCGAGCCCCTCCAGCACGCTCCCGACCTCATCTTGCTCACTTTCCCAATCCTCCTCTCCGTCCACGTCAAAGTCGCTGAATTGGTTTTGGCAGCCTTGACAGAAGCCATCCTCAATCTCAGACGTGCAAACGGGGCAGCGCCAGACACCATCAGCCTCATCGTAGATTCTATACGTTTCCGGCTCGATCGGAAAGGTCTTATCCCAAGGATCGACTTGTTCCTGTGACGCAGAGGGAATGCTGGTTTCAATGCCCAGTGGCTCGAGTATAGCGCGAAGGAAGAAGATTCGAGCAGGTCGACGGAGGACGATCGCTCGACAGACATGACACACTTTGGACCGATGAGACAGATCGGTTTCTTCTGTAATGTCTTCCAGGATTTCGTGAACGTATGCGCCAGCCGTGCGGAACCAGCGTATAAGACTACGGTCGTGTCAGCGAAAACAAGCACAGCCGTGGCATAGTATTGACTCACCAGTGCTTGCAAGCGACGTGACCACAAGACAGACTGTTCGATGATGAGCAAGATTGATACGCGATGTTTCATGGAACTCACATATGCGGGTCGTTCAACGTCTCCATGCAGACGCCACACGCAACAGCTTCATGCAAGCTGTCTCGCATGACTTGATGCGCTTCTATAGCCTTTGTCGATAGCAGGGTCAGCCGCAGAATTGCAACGCAGAGGCGAGAAACCCACCTTGTTGTGAATCTCACTCTGCTCTTGCTGGGAATTGACTTGCTGCTCGAGTTCGTCTATTCTCTTCTTCAAAGCGACTTCCAGAGTAGCCGCATCCTCTTTGCACTTTTCGTACTGCCTTTTCAGCTTCTCATGTTCTTCATGACGCTTGGCCTCCTCTTGTCGCACTTCTAACTGGCGCTGAAGTATCTTGGCCCGCTTCGTCTCTTTGTCGTTGGCTTTCGATACCTTGTTCGGCGCAGGCGACGTAAGAGACGGAGTGGTAAGGTCGGCAATGTTGACGCTGTCGACGACTGTAAGTGGTGTGGGCAGCTCAGAAGCGGGTCTGATGGGGCTTGATCGGATGTTCATCAGTCGTTGATAGGTCGAGCTGTCTGTAGTCTCCTCCTTGCTAGGAGACAGCTGCTTCCCGGCAAAGTCAATGTTGGCGAGGAGGGATTCAACATCTTTGGCCGGCGTTGCACCTGAAGAACGGGATCTAGACCTCTCCTTCCTCTTCTTGTTCTTCTTTCTTGACCTTGAGCTTTCCTTGGGATCAGAAGCGGACGAGGAGAGCAAGTCTGGCGTAGAACCGGCTGCCTTTTTGCCGAGAGGTGTGGAGGTGGTCCCATGGGAAAGAGACTGGCTCGATGTTGGGGGTCGAGCGTAAGGGTTCAGCGCATGACGAGCGGCCTTATGAGGCGGCTTGGATGGAGGGGGCATGTCTTGGATGTCGGAACCATGCAGGATATGGAATGTCAAAGCTGTAACTGAGTGGAGAGACAAGATCAGTTGCGAACTGAATTTATCGCGCGACCACGGTAAGAGAGCCGGGTGGCCAAAAGTAAATGTCAAAGCACAATGTCACGTGATAATTTGCTATTTTTTTGAGCGACGAGAGATGGATTAGCTTTGAAAAGCAATCTTCAACGTCCTCTCACTCGACTTCCTCATTACCATAGAGATCGTGTTCCAACTACATACCTATTGCACATCAACCATCGAACATGGCCCACAAATCACACAGGCAAAAGGCGCTCCAGTCTCAGCTGGAGCCGCAACCAGCTCTTTCGCTGGTCGCGCCCTCAAAGCCAAAGGCGAAGCCAGCTCCCGTTCAATCCATGGATGTGGACTCGGACGGCGATGATTCTGTCCTCATCAACAATGCTGCCGGCCCCTCTTCTTCCGCTGCTCCAGGCATCGTGAACGGCGAAGGCTCGTCGTCCGGCTTTGCGCCGCTTCCTGCGTCGGCTCAGTCGACAGTCCTGAAGGACGAATTTAGACGTATTCCTATCCCACCGCATCGCATGACACCGCTCAAGAGAGAGTGGATCAATCTGTATACACCAATGGTAGAGATGTTGGGTCTGCAAGTGAGGATGAACGTCAAGCGGAGAAGTGTTGAGCTCAAGGTGGGTTCGCCGTACTTGCTCATCATGCAGCTACCTATATTGACCTACTCTCTCTTTCCTGCCAGACATCGGGGCATACTGTTGACTCTGGAGCGATCCAGAAGGGAGCGGATTTCGTCAAAGCTTTTGCTCTTGGCTTCGACGTCAACGTGAGCACTACACGCATAAGTCCGTTGTGGCCTGGCACTGATGGAGCTGTCTCATCTTAGGACGCTCTCGCTTTACTTCGTTTGGACGATCTTTACCTCGACTCATTCGAGGTCAAGGACGTCAAGACTTTACATGGGGACCATCTCTCGCGTGCTATCGGTGCGTCCTTATACCTTGCTCATGTGTATATGACTGGTCAGTGCTGACGTTGAGACACAGGTCGTATAGCAGGAGAAGGAGGCAAGGTCAAGTTCTCAATCGAGAATGCCAGTCGAACACGTATCGTTTTGGCCGACACGTGAGTGATTCTCATATCCCTAACAATACATTCTGTACTGACATATCGGTACCCTTGTTTAGCCATATTCACATTTTGGGTTCGGTACAGAACATCAAGATTGCCAGAGACGCCGTGGTCTCCCTGATTCTCGGTTCACCTCCTGGTGAGTGCATTCTCATCTCTATCAGACTCTCGAATCAGTCAGCTAATGCTTCCTGCTCGTTCTAGGCAAGGTCTACGCACATCTCAAGGCTGTCGGAGCCAGAATGAAATCGAGGTTCTAGATGATTATCGATACGAGGCTTTCTGTTTATTGTACTACTACCTGTTCTCGATTCTCAGCTTTACTTTGCTGGATTGCAGTACCCTATTGATCTTGATATACCATGTAATGCATACGTGCTCGCTATGCTTTGCTGCACTGTTACCGTCCCCTAATGGAATGCGCATGATACAGGTGGCAAAAACGCCTCAAACGAGTAAAACGCCGATATCCCGATAATGCCACATTCACCCTTTTGTCTACACGCTTTGTTCATGAAATGTTGAAAATCACAGCTTGGTTCTACAGTGTCATTGTTCACCTTTGTTACACTCGTTGAGCTTCTTGCTACACTAAAACAAGCCAAAATGGTGAGCTAACCGACCGTGATTGACTGCACGGAGAAAGCTGACAGAACGATGTAGAAACCTATCATTCTCCAAGGTCCGTGGCTCGTGCTCCCAAGGCTTTTCACCTCGTTGTCTCCGTTGTACTGACATGAACCTGTCGATTGTAGGGCACGAACGTTCCCTTACTCAGATCGTTTTCAACTCAGAGGGCGACTTGCTCTTCTCCGCATCAAAAGACTCCGTCGTCAACGCTTGGTACACTTCAAATGGAGAGAGATTGGGTACTTTCGGTGGGATCAAGGGTGATGGAGGACATAATGGTTCCGTCTGGACAGTTGCCGTTGATTGTGAGTATTGGTTGGCAAGGGTCGGAATATGCGCAGATTTGTGTAAAGCGTCGGCTGTCAAGGACGGAAGAGGCTGTATAGAGCCTGATCGATCAGCGACGATCGACGAGTGAGAGGGCGTATAGGGGGTGTAGAAAGAGCCGCAGACGAAGAAGGCCTGTAGATGGGGAAGCCGGGAAGACAGCTGGTATTGATGAGACTCATCGCTGATACACTATCGCTATTAGCACAATCACGGTACCTCGTCACCGGTGCCGCAGACAACACAATGAAGCTGTGGGACATCTCATCCGGGAAATGTCTGTATTCATGGGAGTTTTTGACCGCTGTCAAGCGGGTGGCATGGAGGTGCGTTGCAGCATGCCGACTTCGAAGTCGGCGGAGTACTGCTCAATCGATAGCTGACTTGCTCAATACCTTAGCGAGGACGACGAGACAATTCTGAGCATCACTGAGCAAAGAAGTGGACAACCTAGTGTGATCCGGTGCGTGGATTGTTGGAAATATGCTTTGTACCTGCTGACATCAGACGGATGATAGGATATTCGCCATCAACCGGGAAGACCCTTCAGCCCGTAAGCACCTCGTTCTTAGCATTGGAGTTAGGCTGATTGATGTCGCCTACAGAATCAACTGAACCCATCACCGAGATGCGCTTAACTGGCTCAAAGGCCACTGTCGCTCTCTTCGCTCCATTGGCAGACTACGTTCTCACAGGTCACGAATCTGGCAAAGTGGCGAAATACGATTCGAAGACGGGAGAGGAGGTCAACTCCATTGAGGACGCGCACACAAAGGAGATCACCGACATTCAATTGAGCCCTGATGGAACATACTTTATCACCTCGAGCAAGGACAAGACGGCGAGATTATTTGATTCGGACACCCTCGAGGAGATGAAGGTGTACCCCACAGAAACTCCGTTGAACAGCGCTTGCATTGCTCCTCTCAGACCATATGTGAGTTTCTCTCAAGCTGCCAAAATTCACACTGCAATTGCCACCGACTAAATAATAAACTTGTCATACTCTAGGTCATTCTCGGCGGTGGACAAGACGCAATGAGCGTCACCACCACCAGCTCGCGAGCGGGCAAGTTCGAGTCTCGGTTCTGGCACAAGCTGTTTGAGGAGGAGGTTGGTCGTGTGAAGGGGCATTTGTGGGTAGTCCTTCTCCCAGAGTCCGTTACACCGTTAGGATAATGGGTACGTAAAGGTCAACATACTGACGGCTGGATACAATTTCAGCGGTCCCATCAACACACTTGCCGTGCACCCTCAAGGCAAGGCGTACGCGTCTGGAGCGGAGGACGGTTTCGTCCGGGTACACTGGGTGAGTGCGCTTGCTCTGTGACAATTCTGTGTCATGTGTACGTTTGAGAGGACGAAAGGCTGACGTCGCAATTGCGCACAGTTTGACGAGTCATACTTCCGAAGCCGGCCATTCGGTGACCTTGAGCCTGAGGTCGAGGTGTAGGCACGGTTGTAGATTCGAGCAGAGCATGGATGTAGATCGATTTCGCGGGCTTTGCGCATGGAGTGCATATGCATCCTGTATCATCTACTGGCTACAATCGTTGCAATGGTCATAGCCTGGTCCTGCGCGATCTCTGTCCGATCTTCCTCGACTCCTAATGTTGGAAACTAGATCGGACCTTTGGCCATTGCTCCTGTTCAAACATCGTTGTGAATTGGTATTTGCGTAATTAGGTCAAGCTTGTCATCACTCACCTCCATCGACTACAAGCACCTCTCCTGTGATGAAGGCGCTTGCGGGAGAACAGAGGAAGATAGCTGGACCAGCAAAGTCAGTTGGTGCGCCCCATCTGTTCCCCGGTGTTCCCGCTAGTCGGGCTTGGATGAACGCGGGGTCTTTGCGCGCTTCGGTATTGCTACATCCCCACGGCAGGTGGATCTACTTTCAGCTCATTCACTCACTCTTGTACTGAATCCGAGAGGGATGAAGAGAGGAAGAGAGGGAGCAAGGAAGAGAGGAAGAGGGGAGGAGAGACGCACATGTCGGTGGCGACACTGCCGGGCGCGATCGCGTTGACTCTGACATTATATTTGGCCCATTCGTTACTGAGCGCTTTGGTTAATTGCGTCACAGCACCTTTGGCAGCAGAGTACGAAGCGACTCGATATCCGCCAATGAACGAGTTTAGCGATGCTATGTTCAAGATACACCCGCCCCCAAGTGTGATCATGTGGCGGCCTGCTGCTTGCGATATCAGGAAGAGCGAGTTCAGGTTGATATCTATGATCTGTCGGCAGGTCGATCAGCACCTTTAGCCAAAGCTGACTGGAACTGAGCTCACATCGCTCCAGTCTCTGATATCAACGTCAACACTATCGCACCGCTTCAGTGCCCCACCGCAGTTAACCAATATGCGTATCCCCTTGCCACCGCTTTCCCAGCGCTTCTCCACTTCCACTGCTCTTGCAAAGACCGATTTACAGTCGTCCATATCGGTCAGATCGCATTGCACAATCTCGGACTGAACGCCTTGTGCTTGTGCAAGTATTGCGTCCCGTGTAGATGTGTTGGATATGTCGCGCTGAGCTAAGATCACGTTGGCTCCTGCTTGAGCGAAGCCGAGCGCTATCGCAGCACCAATACCTATCATAGCCAGTTCCTTATACGTAGGCTGTGATGGGCATGTGCATGAGGAAGTCAGAGCTCACCTCGACTGCCGCCGGTGATCAGCGCCGTCTGTCCTTGCAAAGAAAAGAGGTTGGGCGCAGGTATGTCTGGCGTATCAGCGAGCTTGGACGCTTGGCCGGTGGACGTCGTAGACATGATAGCTGTTCCGACACTGAATGACGATACGCACTATGTCTATCTAATGTAAGGTTATGCCAGTATGTCACATTCATACATGCATAGCTCAGCGCACTATAGCATGGCAGGTTCGGTGTAGGCGGAGATAGAATGAGCTTCGATGAGCACCGTAATACAGTAATCGCATAGTCGGGCCGTTACCGATATTGACAGGCACCGCTCCTCCACTTCTTACTCCGTGAAGGTAAAGTCACCGGGCCGGAATATCATTATCGATCTATGACCTATTTCTAGCAAGCTCCACCATTCTCGCTTTCGAGCAAGGCGTCGTCTGCCCGCAGTGATGGCGTATGCAGCGGTCATGTGCCCCGTAAGTTGCAATTCGATCAGACGGGAGATGCGGCCCGACACGAGTGAAGGTGGAGGTGCTCGGCGTTCAGTCCGCAATGAGAACCCGACGGTGGTCGTTGTCCCGAGTACTCACTACACATCTACTGTCCTGACAATGTATACAATGTTGACAATTTGTCCCGCTTTGCTGCTAAGCCCCGAAAGCGACATCAAACATCGTGGTGAACAATGGTCAAAGAGGGCAAGCGTAGCGTGTTAGTTATCAACGGGCCGAATCTCAATCTCTTGGGGATCAGAGAACCGCACAGTAAGTTGCTCGACCCAGATACAAGCGCACGGAAGCAACAAACTGCCAGGAACTGATGCGCTAATCCAGTCTATGGCTCTGAGTCACTAAGCGATGTCGAGCAAGCTGGGCGAAGTCAGGCGGAAGGGCTCGAGGCGCATATCGACTTTTTCCAAAGGTGCGTTTGCAACGTAGCGCAGTAGCGCATTGGCGCTGGAAATGGCTGATACGGACACGGTTACGCGAATGTAGTAATTGGGAAGGAGCTATCGTCGACCGGATCCAAGCTGCTCGCACGGACGGGACGGACGGGATCGTGCTGAACCCAGGAGGGTTCACTCATTATTCAGTGGCTATCCGCGATGCGTTACTAGGTGTCGAGATCCCTTTTGTCGAGGTGAGTCTCTGCTCTACCTCACGTGTCTACAGGGTATTCTGCAGAATACGTGGCTTATGCGTTGATTGTGCCAATCGACCATAGTTGCACGTCGCCAACATCCACTCGAGGGAGCCATGGCGACATCACTCGTACTTTCACGATAAGGCAGTGGCAGTCATCGTGCGTACATGCTCTTTCCGACTGCTTTTGACTGGAAGCGTTAACATAAACACGCTAAATGACGTATTGATGCGCTGCGCGAATCGTGTGGCCATTAGGCCGGCTGCGGCGTCCGCGGATATGGTTATGCTATAGAATTCGTCCTCAAGGACGAGAAGAAGTTTCCGGCGAGGTCTGAGTCGTAATCAGAGTCTGGATCGAAGTAAGCTCTAGCGATCAGCAGAATGTAGTATGCAACGAACAGTGTCAGAGTAGATTGGCGTCAGATTACATTCATGGCTTGTATCTTGCGACATACTGATGTTACACTACAAGTGGACTACTGCACACTCCAGTCCTGACTTCATGACCGCCTCGAGTCATCATCGAAATCACTCCACCGCATGCTCAAAGAGCGAAGCAGCCTTACACTGCTGAGCGGGACGGTGCATGCTCGTAATGCGACGTAGCACCTTTATCCGCTTCGTCCAACTCATGGTGATCGGTGACTTGCTTGCCAGCGACTCCGGTATCCTCGACTGGGATAAGAATGATCGCGCAACAGTCATGAGTGTCTTCCCGTTTTGGTATATACTCGACTCAAAGCGCCCCACTCACCAACGTCGAGTCCTGCGTCTTTCTCAAATGCTGCTCGGCCTCTTTCGAAATGCGCACTGTGCTGCTCGTTACCCACTAAACAGCACAAGACTATGACGGCCGCTGCGACCTAGCAGCGCGCCCGGAGACTACGTCAGCGAATCACTTTGACCAGCACGGACTGCGTTGATGAGTGACAGGTGGCACTTACCCCGGCAAGGATGGCGGAGACTTTACCATAAGCCGGCTTGCCCGTTATGGGGTTCTTGATATGTTCTCCAGCCTTGGCTTCGATCTGCGCTGCGCCTGCGCTCGCAGCGTTTCCCAGCTGGTACACTGTACGTCAACTTCGCTGTCAGCGCCGTGGCATAATTTCATACCAATAGGTAACGGGAGGCGGGAAGCTTACTCAAGCCGGGCCACATGGCTCGAAAAGCAAGAGGCGAGATCTCCGACAGGTAGATGGGCACTACACCGTATGCCCTATGTACGTGTAAGACTCATCAGTCAATGGCAATAGAAGAGGATTAGGGTGGACAAGCACCCACCCCTGCACACCAGCTTGAGCGAAGAAAGCTCCAGCTGCCAAGCCCGCAAAACTCGTGGGTAACAACCACAAAGGGAGCATAGCACTGCAAAAGCAGCACATGACGATAATAGTCAATCTTCTGCCTAAAAACTGCGATGCCCAGCCGCCGATCGTACACCCTGTGATGGCGCCACAGTTGCCGATGATAGTCAGGACTGTCGCGGTATGCGCCGAGAAACCCTTTTCGTTTTGGATATAGGTAGGGAAAAGATCTTGGAGCGAGTGGGAGTCTGCGCCAAGGGTATTTAGCTCTACGTCCGTTTACAGAGTCGAAAGTAATGAGCGAGTTAGTATCAGCATACTCACAGAAGTTGAACGCGCTGCAAGTATCATGATACCATTGTCAGCCATTGAGGAGTCTTACAGTTGCAAAGCTCAGATCTCTAGCACGCCACACTCACGTCATGAAGATCAAGCCGTAAATACACCTGATCCAGTGGATACGGAGCATCTTCCCCATCTCGCGCATGAACATGGCGGCTTTCTGTCTACTAGTATACTGGTCGATCTCGCCATCTCTCTCGGCTTGACGCTGGGCGATTTGGCGTTCGCGGAAGTACGTTGATTCAGGCAAGACCACCCTGATTACTGCTGCAACCAACGAAAAGGCTGCGCTAACGTAGAAGAGTACTCGCCAGTGCGTTGTGCTGATGATATAAGGGTTGAGGTTGATGCACGCGATCACGAGGTAGCCGACCGAGTAGCCTAGTTGGAATATACCGGAGAACAAACCCCGGGCTTCCACAGGCATGTTCTCCAGTCCCAGAGCGGCCGAAGCTCCCCAGATCCCTCCCATCCCTATCCCGAACTACCCATGTACTGCTTCAGCTGACAACATACTACTCTAAGTGCAAAATGAGGGGGCTACGCACCAGAGAGCGTACACCGAGGAACGCCGAGAACGTCTTTGCGAACCCTGTCGCTAGCGAAAGAGCAGCGATAATGATCAAGTTTGCCACAAGAGGCCATTTTCGTCCGTACCGATCAGTCAAGAGACCAAAGATGAATGCGCCCAAAGGCCGGAAGAGCAGAGTGAGCGTTATGCTCAACGTCACCGTTCCGACTGGTTTATGGAAGTATGGCGCGAGACGAGATGTAGAGAGGGATACGGCGAAAAAGCTTTCCACGCGTATCAGCTCAAACGATATTGCAACCAGCGGTAATACTCACTCAATTGCATCGCATACCCAGGCCTATGGAACCGCTTGGTCAGCGAACATCGCGTACTAGTGGGTAGATAAACTCACAAACCAGCCCGAGAAGAAGAAGGCAAGTTGTAGTGGCGTTAACGACCGGATCAATGTGATTGGGTTACTCGTGTGGCCCTGGAAGACAACGTGAGCTTGATGCTGGCCGGATCGAACCAAGTATGTACTCACTCGCTCCGACTTGGGCGGAAGGCGAGGAAGACCAGCCACTGCCACCATCGCGAATGAACAAGACGCTGTTTCAAGTAGCATGGGCAAACTCACCGCATCTGTCTAGAAGTGACATATCGAGAAGGCAAATTGATTGTTGATCAAGCTTCTTGACGCTGTACGATGGAGTGTCAGAGCTTCTCAAGTTCTCAAGCTGTCGTGCTGGATTTCAAGCCAATGAGCACCGACGAGTTTCGTTTTGCTGATGGCCGGCTTGGACGACATTAAAAAGCATCTGTAGTCAATACGAGCTATCCGCTCCGCCCAAGCCGAAATGCAACGGGCCGATACAGTCCGAAAGATGCATCTCGTACACTATCTGCACCAATCACGGCCTAGCCCCGAACTCTGCCAGCAATCACCATGACCGATCGAGCATGAGCGCACGACAGCTTACTCCGGCACCGAGAAGTCAACAGATCAGTGTAATTAGGTGGAGGTATGTTTTTCGCCACTTTGCTATACATAAATAGACTCTCGGCCCGCCACAGCCCGTTGGGGTCAGTCATCTGATCACAAGCTATTGTGACGGAGTACGAAGCTCAATCTGCGCTGTACCTCCAGGCTATATGACGCAAATTCGGTATTGTATCGGGACATCCCGACTGTACTGCACGTACAGAGCATGACCCCGACGACTACAGGAAGCAGCAAAGCGGGCCGGTCGTACTAGTGCAGTCGACGAGGTGGAGGAGGTGTACGGCACCATAGGCGGGATGCCGGGGCCGAATGTAGAAGCAGGACCGCTCTTTCGCTCGGACGACATGGAAGGCGCCGTCGAGCAATCTTTCGATACATTGCAGTCCGCCGTTGTGCTGTTGTATGACAAGCACGACTTTGACTATCTGAGCGCTACGTAGTAGAAACAACGTTGATTACGATCACTTGGTCCGAAGCTGACTGACCAACTTCGTGTCGTACGGCCTCAAGAAACCTGTTGTATTTGACACCGTCGCCAGGCCACAGCAACAGCGTCATGTCGTCGAATGGCGATGGGAAGGCGAATGGGCCACAGACGCACCATGTTGGCATCATCATGAATGGCGTCACGGGGAGGATGGGCACGAATCAACACCTCATCCGATCTATACTGGCCATTCGAGCTGAAGGCGGGATACGATGTTCAGATGGCGATCGAATCGTTCCCGAGCCATTACTCGTTGGACGAAATCTACCGAAATTGCAGGACCTTGCGGAAGCGCATGGACTAGACAAGGACACGGCAGTCAGTACGGACCTCGAGAGCGCGTTAGCCGACCCCAAGTACACTATCTACTTTGATGCGCAAACGACTGGACGGCGGCCGGACGACGTGAAACGCGCGATCGCAGCTGGTAAACACGTTTATTGCGAAAAGCCCACCGCGGTCTCTTCGGCTGATGCCCTAGAATTGCATGTACTAGCGGAAAAAGCAGGAGTCAAACATGGTGTAGTCCAAGATAAGCTGTGGCTTCCCGGTTTAGTCAAATTGCAATCTCTGATCAAGAGCGGGTTCTTTGGCGAGATCTTGTCGGTCAAAGGCGATTTTGGGTATTGGGTCTTTGACGGGATCCACATGCCTACTATACCGCCGCAACGGCCGTCGTGGAACTACCGTAAAGAGGACGATGGTGGGATCATCGTCGACATGCTCTGTCATTGGCGCTACGTCATCCATAACCTCTTTGGTCCCATCAAATCGCTCTCGTGCTTTGGCGCCACGCACATCCCACAACGCGTCGACGAAGGAGGCAAGACATATGAATGCACAGCAGACGACGCTGCTTATGCCACGTTCCAATTAGATAATGGCGTTGTGGTCCAGTTCAATTCCTCTTGGACGACTCGGGTACGTCGCGACGATTTGCTCACGATCCAAGTGGACGGTACGCGCGGGTCGGCCGTAGCGACCCTGCGCGACTGCGTGGTCCAGCATGAAAGTACGACACCGAGACCGACTTGGAATCCTGATGTCCATTCGACCATCGACCACTTGGCGGCATGGACCAGAGTCCCCGATTCCCAGTTGTATGACAACGCGTTCAAAGTCCAGTGGGAGATGTTCTTGAAGTACGTCGTCAAAGGCGGAGAGTGGAAGTATGACCTCCTGGAGGGGGCAAAGGGCGTACAGCTGACGGAGTTCGGATTGGAGAGCTGGGCAAAGAGGGCGTGGGTAGACGTAGATGAGATCAAAGCGCCATCATAGTACAGCGATGTAGGATATACACATTTTTCTCGCTGATCTTTTTTGATCAGGGCAAGTAGCACTGCCATGTCTGACCACCAATACTCTATAAGCCGGACCTGCTTGCAACTCGAGGTATCATGAATGTAAACAATGATGCATAGGACAAACGGTATATAGAGGTGTTACACAGGCATGTATCATGAAGATGAAAGCGAAAGCCACGTCGGAGCCTTTCCATTGAAGAGAGGTCAATATCGTACAACACTATCCGTATCAAATCTGCGTCACGTAGCAGCACGCACCGTCAGCAATCGCCACTGTACAAAAGGGCCATAGCACTTACCAGAGAGAGCTCAAGAGTCCACACCCGCCTGGCCCAGACTTTAACGGTCATTGCCTCACCTGAGCTTTTGGCGGTGGTGCTGGCCGGCACCTGGACGTCGATGCCATCCCACCAGCATTTCCTCTACGGAGTAGGGCATGTCAGCAATTGATGGCAGGTATCATATCCGCTCGCACGCACCGCTGGCTTCCTCCAGAACAGCAACAACTTGCTAGCTACGCCCATCTGTTGCGCGTCGATTATGGGCGCTTTGTTCCTGTCTTCATTGTGGATGATGCCTGTTTTGAGCTGGACCAAAGCCATGGACGAAATGACGTTGCGAGTTGGTTCGCAAGCTCTGAAGCCCCACTCGTCGTCTCGGTTGAAGCCACTGCATTCCGAGTGTAAGCAACTGCATTCAGTCTTCAAACACAATAGCTGTGGTAGTCTGGATGGATGAGCCAGGACACAACTCACCTCATACAAAGCATATCGATAAGGTGCTGTTCGGCCACATTACTCTGCTGATGGACATTCCTCTGTAAAGCCGTAAAGATCTGTTTCTTCTCCTCGAGAGCTTTACCGCAATTCCTCTTCATCGCTTGCAGCTCATGATTCGCGAGACCAGTAACCATATCGGTTTTAGCTAACGAGCCAGGTTTGGTGATTGAGAAGTATTCCAGCTCTTCACGGAGCACGATAATGGCTTGTTTGGATAAGAGTGGGTTTTGGGATTGGTCCGATGATGGGTCGGTAGGCGAGACTGGGATCAGTTGTTGGGCGTGGAATAGGCCTGGGGAAGTCGGTGTCCCGTAGAACGTGGTTTGCGCCGTGTGCCAGAAATCCAGGATGTACTGGAAACAGTCCGGGTCGAACTGTCTCGCCAAGTGCGAAGAGTGACAAAGATGGAAGGAAGAATCATCAGCACAATCCTGAGATGTTTCATATCGCGTCAACTCACGTCAACAGTGAAAACCCCATCATCGCCTCCTTCCCAGCTAGCAGGTTTACTCAAGATCAGACCCTGGGGAAAGAGACCGAGCAGCACGCTCTCGGGTAAGAGCATCAACGTCTCCCTTTCCACAGGGAAGATGCGGCCTCGTAAGTCGAGATTGAGACGAGTGAGGAGTTGCGGGTTGTTCGAGGACGTCGTGTATAACGGCGACGAAGGATATGAGGGCGACACGGACGTGATAGGGGAGGAAGAGGGGGCGACGGACGTTATAGGATTCGAAGATCCGACTGCGGCCATTTTGTCTATATCACTCTATATCAACGTTTTGGGGGCCGAGAGGAAGGAGGGTTGGACAAAGCGCGATCAGCGCGCGGCTTCGATGGTTCGAGAGAGTAGGAGATTGGTGATAGCTATCTGGCGCTATGGGCCGGAGTTGAATGCGCAGGAGCAATGGGATGCGATGGTAAGAGTAGACAACCAAATGTTAAGAGTATATGAGATAGGGTTAATATGATGTTGATTGAGATGTAATTCATGTTTTGGACCGGCCACGCGCTCCCGCTTTTTCACCATAGCATAATATCATATACCATACATCATCGATGCACTCTTTGCGTAATTCAGTCTATGCATCGGGTGGAAGACGACTACACACTAGTTTGTAGAGATTGCGTCTGTTCACAAGCTGCATACTCACCCCATATTGAGCTTCGCCATATTTAGCTGCGATTGCATGACAATTAGAAAAACTGCGATCACGAGATCTACCACTGCCCGAAGAACAGAAAAAAAAGTAGTCCAGAGATCTTGCATCGCTGACGCAGACACCGAACCTGCCTCGCGTCTATAAGCTGACAAGACCAAAGGACGCGGTATGATAAATGAAGCCAATGCATAGTCCTCCCAAGGCTGACCTCCTCCCTAACAGATCATGCAAACATCCAACCTAATGAGACATGGGCTCGACGGTAGGTCGCTCGTACTCTCCAGGCTTGATGTGGCCCTCCTCGATGAGACGGTCGTAGTGGCCCTGCTTGGAGTTGTTGTACTCGTAACTGCGAGAGGCAAGTGGCGGCGTAAGCTAGTGATCTTCACATTCGTTTCTCGCTCAATAATCCTGATTGGTGACAAGGATGTAAGCAAAGCGAAACTCACGTCTTCTTGGACCAGTAGTAGACACCGTAGACTGTGAATAATTCGTTAGCAAATTCGAACAACCATACGAATGGAGACGAGTCCGAGACAGCGACGGTTCACGCTGTTGCTCGATCGCTCGCTCCCAACTCACAGAACAAAGCAGGTGGCGCAGCGTATGGCAAGTGGCCCATGATCCGTGAGAAACCGTTGAAGATGTATCCGGAGAAAGCACCGGCCATTGCTCGTTGACGGTAAGGCGAGACACCTGTACCGCATGGCCCGGATACACGATCGTACATTGATAGTCGAATGAGTTGGGCATTATGGGAGGATAGATCGATGTATATTCGGCGGAGAGCAGGAGGGTGTCAAGGGACGATTTAGTAGCGGAAACAGGAGAGAGAAGGGGCTATGATCAGTATAACAATTCATTCTGATTGCTTGACAACGATCCAGTCCGCTTACCGTAAGTCTTGATGCCCTTCTGCTTAAGACTTCCCATGTCACCCCACCAGCCGATCTACGAGATCATCATGTCAGTCTTGTTCCCATGCCGCTCTGTTTGGGTTCATCTATGCAATTCCCAATCCTCTAGTTGCTCTTGCCGCAATGCTTGCTGGTCGTGTTATATACAGAATAGAATACTCACGTAGTTCTTGGCTATATGCGAGCGGACGTTAGCGACTGTCATTTTCTTCCCCATCACCGAATCTGAATTTGCGAGATAGCAGACTCACGGCCTGGCATGCCGGAGTGGGTAGGAGCGGTAGGCCTCATCGTGTTTATGTGTCTTATTTGCGTGAATGAAGCAACAAGTGTATGTGGTGGACAGAAGGGTGAATTAGGGGAAACAAGCCAGTCAAAGTGAAGGAGTGAGCTGTGACAGTAAAGTGAATGAGCCAATAGGCTTGCGGCGTTTTTACCCAAAACTCCGACTATAGCTGTCACTGTACGCTTAACGTTATACTCACTGGCTCATTACAGCTAACTTATACAAAGCTATACATGAGCTCAAGGAGGTAGCCCTCGTCATTCACACCCATACACACGCCGACCCCGCCCGTCCGCCGCCATGACGCTCCTCTCAACAATCCTCGGTTTCAGCGCATTCGGCTTTGGTGCGAGATGTTTCCAATTGGGATTACAACATCGGCCAATCTTTGATGGTTAGTGGTGTTGTTGTTAGAGTGTCGCCTTGTCCGTCTGTTCTGTCTCGAGGACGCAAGCGGTGGCGATGTGAAATAGAGTGGGAGAGGTCTCTGTCGCTGCTTTGATTGGACTCGACGCCAAATGTCATTTGACCGTGGTCCCTTCCGTGGTCATGTTGGTGAAACCATAGCTGGACCTCTCGAAGCCTGCTGGACTGGCGGAGGCGGCGGAACTCGGCTTATGACCAAAGCCAACCACAGCATCGCCCCTTACCCTCATTCACATCATGATCAGGATACTGGTCCTCTCCGCGCCTGAAAGCCATCGAGGCAATTCGAGCATCTCATCGAAGATAGCTCAAACGAACAAATGATCACAGCTGACACCAATCTTCTCCGCCGCAGCGCCCCACGGCCACGCATACGCAACGATGGCATTTGGTCTTTTAGGTGCAGGCGCATATCACGCTGACCAAAAACAGTGAGTTCGATCTTCCCGTTACGTTTTGTTGAGTTTGAGTTTCTCAGAATTATAAGCTGATCTCGGCGCTTCGCTCTCTCCTACCAGAACCGCCATGCTCGCAGAGAAGAAGAAAGTATTATTGGCCAACCGCGAGAAAGAGCAGATCGAATGGCAAGCCACCAAAGGTCAGGCGAGACAAGGCCATGCGCACACCATCTGAGCGAATGAGCGAGCGAGCGAGCGCGGTTGAGGAGAACAGAAGAGCATTACACCGGAGGTGTAGGGGAAACGAGGTTCATTGTTCCCATGCATCATGTATACATATTCCTTCATTACCCTTCTGTTTATCGCTTGAGATGATGATCAGGAAGCTCGAACACCTTGTCAGAGTCAGGCTGATTGTCTAGATGCTAATGCACAACACAAACAAGTCTCCTCTAGGCAGCCGCACCGCTTCCTATACCTCGACGACGTCCAGCTCAGCCATTTCTTCCTCCTCGTCTTCGTCTGCCTTCTCTTTGGATACCTTGACGAGATCCTCAATATGATCCTCCTTGGTCTCTCTGCCTTCATCCCGCTGTAACAGGTTGACGAGCCTCTCTATCGAATCATTGATCTGCTGATCTGTCTCGTTCTTGTGCAACTCGCGAATAACATAGTACGCTCCTCGGTTACGGAGGGCTTCACGACCTGTATAGGCTGCGAAGTGTGTTAGCCAAGGTATAGTAACAGCTATCTTTTGAAGATTACACTTGTTCGAGCAAGTCAACGAAACTTACTGGTCGAAAGCAGGAGCAGGATCTCGATGCACATCATTCTCAGGACCGTGTCCTTTTCTCTCTGCTTCTCAGGCGGGAGGAATTGCAATGTGGGTGGCAATATCTCCATTTCCTACATTTACTGGGGTAAGCTTCAATCATCGGCAAGTGCTGTCGCATAGCTCACGTCAATATCATATTCTTCTGGTCCCATGATGGGACTCAACACCCATGGGAGCACGTCGACGCCTTTCACTCTTCGGGTAGGGTCAGATGGCAGACGGACTCGGTCGTCTAAGAAGGATTATCAGCGGGCCGTCGAGACGCGTCATAAATAGACCCACGCTCGCTAGCCAAGAGCCATGGCATACTGCCTCTGTCCATCGCGCAATTTTTTATACAGCCCAATGCGCCACCACGCCGGATCGTATCGGTATGTTCCGTAAATACCACAATTTTCGATAACAGAGGCTCGTCTTCTTCAGACGGCGACGTCGAGGCAGGTTGCGGAAATGGCGGTCGTGGTGTAAGCAGCAACTGCCGTGTTGCAGGAGTCTAAAGTCGAAATAGGTCAGTTTGTAATATCCCAAGAACGCTCATTATGCCATGCTCACCATCGAGATGTTGGCGAAAACCGAGGCGAGAAAATGACATTCGCCCTTTCGCTTGCCTTTGCCATCTTTTACTCCCTCAGCTGCACCGTCCTCGAAAGCCTGTACCAGCGCTCGAGCAGCTTCTACCTCGCGCTCCTCTTCTTGTCCAGCTTCCTCGTTGGGCGAAGTAAAGCTCGGGTCGCGGTAATCCGGATGAGTGGTCGAGGAAGAGGAAGCGGACGCAGGGAAAAAGTATGGTGGATAGTGCTTGGATTTCGGTAACGGTACGATTGGGATTGTCAATGTCGCTAAATTCGGGATGAGAGATGGGTGCGATGTGATGTTCGACAGCAGCATCGAGGTGAGAGGTGATAGGGGCGACGTGGTATTCTACAGGAATGCAGTCAGCAGCCATAACAAGTATAAGTTCTACGTTTTGGTTACTTACTGCAGTGTAAGACACTATCCAAACGAGAAACTCGGGGTCAACCAAGTGACGAGCCACTGCAAGGGTATCGGAGAGGTTGATGAGCGCCGACAAGGCATCGTGAGCAATGTACTAATGAAATGTTCAGTAATTGTATTAGAGCTATAATATACCCTGCGAGGTTCAGAAAAGACGTACGGCTTGATCGCGACACAGATTTGCCAGGTCTTTTAGAGCTTTGACTTTGATCTCATCCGCCTCGGAACCCTCCTTTCTTTTACCAGGTAACAGCCCTCCTCCGGCAGTACCAGCCTGTCCAGCAAATGATGAAGGAATGAATATCGCTCTTTGCGCAGAGTTTTTCGGTGTTTCGCCCAGCAGGTTCTGCAAGGCCAGATGTCTCGCTGCAGGATTGGGCGAGTCCAAGAACTGGAACAGCTCGGTCAACGAGGTCATCTTGTGCTGAATAAGCTCTATATATCTGATATTGACAAGCTGAAGTAAAGGAGAATGACAAAAAGATCTATCGACTTTTTCAACCGAGTGTCAAAGGGTTTCCCACGGTTGTACTCGTTTCAATTCCTACCAAAAGCTCATTCAACCACGGTGCACGTCTCGCTTCTGCTCATTTCAGCTGCTACACAACATCGTCCTCTCGAGTCTCTCAAGCTCACCATTCACCGACCAGCTCGCAGCCACTCAAGCAATTTTTCGCCTCTCGCATTCCCGACAGCGCAAAGGATATTTATACCGCTCCTAGGCACGACACCTTCTCCCTCCATCCTCGTATCTTCCCTCGTTCCTCAAATCTCGATACCCGCGTAACCACCCAACATGCTCACGTCCTTTCGAGCACCCGCAAAGGACATCGAATTGTCGAATCCTCCACCAGAATCCGTCTCTCAAATAGCCTTCTCTCCGACGCAGGATGTGTTAGCTGTAGCAAGCTGGGACAACAATGTTCGTGTTGCTGTAGTCACAGAACGAGTTATAGGCAGAAATGATGATTAACATTTATCTTACGCCTAATAGGTTCGGCTATACGACGTCAACTCCCAGGGTCAATCGCAAGGGAAGCATATGTACAGTCATCAAGCGCCAGTGCTTGATCTGGTTTGGTCAAAAGTGAGTTGAATAGCTGTTTCCACGAACTCAACTAGCAGTAAATGACTGACACGGCTGCTACAATAGGACGGCAACTACCTCTTCTCGGCGGGATGCGACAACACGGCACAAATGTTCACCATGTCATCAGGGCAGACACAGCAGGTAGCCCAACATGATGCACCGATCAAATGTCTCGCTTTCGCCGAAGTTCCAGGAGCAGGACCAGTATTGATCACAGCAGGGTGGGACAAGAAGCTCAAGGTGTGTATCATCAGCTACATTGCGACGTTACGTTGGACCAAGCTAATTCGATCGCACTACAGTACTGGAATTTGCAATCGAACACACCCATTGCTACCGTGGATCTTTCGGACAGGGCATATTCCTTAGATGTTGCAGACAAATTATTAGTGCGTCTTTCATCATGTTCACTGTGGTCCTACTGACAACCAACAGGTGTGCGCAACGGGTGATCGCCAAATTCACGTCATCAACCTCACGAACCCCACATCCATATACAAAGTACGTCACATGAGTCATACGCTGATTTGACATATGCTGAAGTACCTGTACCGGCTCATAGAGCATAGAATCACCACTGAAATGGCAAACAAGAGTCGTGAAATGTTTCCCCGCTGGTGACGCATATGCAATAGGAAGTGTGGAAGGGCGAGTGGCTATCCAGTAAGTTGTCTTCGCTGCCCTCGGCTGGATCGATGACTAACCCGCACTGCCAGGTATCCGGGCGCGAACGACGACAAGTGAGCTACGTCCTTATGTCAAATTCGAGTGTAGCTGACACAAACTGGCTATAGGAAAAACTACTCCTTCAAATGTCACCGATACGATATACCCACCGGTACAATGCCAGGCACACCGGCTATCAGTGGCTCTCAGCATGTGTTCGCCATCAACTCAATTACCTTCCACAAAGTACAGGGGACATTCTGCACCGGTGGCAGCGACGGGAGCTTGACGTTCTGGGATGGTATCGCCCGAACAAAATTGAAAAGTGAGCTCAATAATCCCGCTCCCAGGAACATCAGCTAACGCACGATTATTATTTAGCGTTCTCGTGTAAAGAGCTCGGCAACGGAGACGTCGAGAGTCGTCCACCACAATTCGGCACACCTATCGTCGCTACCTCTTTCAACCACAATCACGAAATCTTTGCTTAGTGGGTAGAGACGCTTGTGATGTTGGATCGAACATTCATGCTAACATTACGAAACGCAGTGCTCTATCTTACGATTGGTCAAAAGGCCATGGAGGTGTTCCGCCACAAGGCTCGAATATTAACAAAATCATGCTGCATCCTGTCAAGCCGGAGGAGGTGAACAAGAAGCCCAAGCGGCCATAGGATTAGCTGGCAACGGTGTCGCACTGGCCGAGCTGTACTTTGGGAAGTTTTGAGGAGATATGGGGGAGACAAAGTAGTACTTGCATTTCGCATTATAGCGAGCTGGGTTCGAACGAGTCACCGACCAAGATGGTATTGGTAGGGTGAACGGGGGTGATGTGTGTAACGGGGCATAACGACGTAAAATCAAGCGAGGTGGCAACTTCGCCTTTATACATATAGTAGTAGATTGAGTATATACGAACATAGTATATACTCGGCCATTAAACATCCGATAGGCAGAATGACGACAATGATCATGTCCCGGGGATGACTGCTCGCAAGCTGGCGTGCGTGAGACGAACAAGTTTTTGGCCTCAAAGGAAGAGCAACTGTCAAATACTGTCTGTAGTCGACTTCGCGCGTGGTCATAGTAACATGAAGGGAGGCACTATCTCGACAGTCAACCGAGCTTTTGTAGCGACTACTAATATGATAGGAGTTGATCATCGTGCGAACGTGGGTTCGAGGCGTGGCGTGGCGTGGCGTGGCGTGGGGACTCGGGGCGATGGGGGATAATGGAGTGTGAGAGTGTTGCGATGTTGCGCAGTAGTAAGAGAGGCTGACGGGGGTGTCTCGCTCGTTTCGTCCAGTGTACGAGTCAAGGTCGTATTTGCTCAACTCGTCTCGTCGCTATTCAGGTCTTTCTGTCAAACTGCCATCAGTCAGCACGTCCTGATAACGACGATGCAGCCTACATCCGATCCTGCGCCTGAGCAACAGCCACCGCAGAGGTTTCACTCGCATGACCAGGGTTCGACCGTGGGCAAAGGCGATATCGTGGCTAGTTTCTTGCAGCGTCTCGTACGAACTCAGGTGGGTACGACACGGTCATGAAGTCGTCTTGATGGCTGTTGGCCAGGTGCTCGAGTGAGTGCTTACAGTTATACTTCAGGTCAACTACCTTGGTATCCACCAGCCTGGTATGTCCATCTGCCCATCTGCCCATCTGGTCATGATGAACATAAATATAATCCATCTCATACTGCCCAACACACAGGCGACTTTGGCTCACCGACATATCGCGTCATCATGCCTGATCCTCTTCGTCCACAATATAGCCGCGGAAGAGGGTATAGGGGTATGAGAGAGGACGTGTTGCTCGAAACGCCTTCGAGGGAGGATATCGATCTACTCATCGAGCGCATTGAGCGACTCGTGAGTCCATCTTGCTGAGATCCAGCTCAGTGATCCCACGCTTCTTCGCTTACATATCGCAGGTAGGCAGTCCAACTGGCCCTATAGCTGTCCGACATATTGCCAACCCCGCTCAGAATTCAGATGAAGGGCTGTGTCTGATTTGGGACAAAGATGGCTCAAGGGGCGAGCAGGAAATTGCCGGTTGGCACAGGAGGGATACCGCTGATGAGATCGGTAAGAGTACTTGAGCAGAGAGAGTCAGCTGCACCGATTGCGCGTATCTGGTTGCCCAAAGCGCAGGAGAACTCTGATAGCATGCATGGTGATTATACTAATGTTATGCGCTTGAGATGATAAGTGTGTTTGCTCGCTACAATTTGCCTGCCTGGTATCGCCACCATATACTAGGGGCTAATCGCCAGTCATGCTTCTGAAGATCGGGGTGGAAGACGTCAAAGTCGTGTTTCTCGAGTCGTTTCAGATAGCTTTCCGCCGGTACCTGAACAAACCCGTTCCTCTTATTAGCATTGTACATGGTAGTTTCTGGACTGATGAGACTCACGGCAGAGAGGAACAGAGGCATGACGCTAGAGGGTGCGACTTTGCCATTGGTTTCTTTCAGATCGCGACGGGCAGTGATCAATTCGTCCATCCCCCTCGTGCCTATATCCCAACACGCGTCTCTCAATCCTTTTGCTTCGGACCCCTTTCTCAACACTTCCTCCTCTACTATCGAGTGTTTCTCTAGCAGATCGTGCGGAACGTTGATTTGCCGTTTTGTCGATATCATTATAGGTAATGTACGAAGCATAGAGACTGTAGTCAGCAACGTTGCGAGATGCGAGAGCGTATGGGATATGTGGGATGTTGCAGTGTGAGAAGGTGGAAGGAGGAGCGGAAGTGGTCCTAGTAACAATGAGGTGGAAAGGGGCGAATGTGCTGATAAGTGGGATTCGAATGTTGATGAGGATGGCGGTAACGAAAGAGTCTTGGCCTGCGAAACGTCGCGATAGTATTAGCAATATCCTCGCTTCGGAGTAAGGAAGAGATTTAGGTACTTACGCGGTTATCGATCATTTGACCGAGGTAGTACCTTTGCACAGGTCGATGCCTCTTCATTTCCGCTAATAATACCGCTACAGGATGTTGAGGTACGGCTGCTGGACTAGTAGACGTAGAGAAGATGGCTTTGAGCGCATCTCGCCAGAACTGGAATCGTATTGCTGCTAATGCTGGCTGTGATACCGTTGTCGAGATCATGTGAAGCTCGAGCTGCAAACAGTTGATATCAGCGATGGGCTCGATCGTTAAAAATACTTGTTCAAGCTAGCGATAGACACTCACGTTGAACGCGCGGTAAGCCAACCACCAAGCCCGCTCCTTGCTCGGCCAGAAATATGAGCATAGCCAAGCCTCGGGATCCAGTCGGCGAACAAGGGCAGAGCAGTATTCTAAAGGCGCTTGTGGACCTCCGGCACTATGGCCAGCGTCTAATGAAGGTTTTGTGGGCGAGGTGGCGTAAGATCGATATCGATATCGACAGTTCTGATGATGAGCAGAAGAAGCGAGTACGGAGCGCTGTGCGGCACGAAAGACGGTCCTAGAGCTCGAAGCAATTTGCTTTAGAGGTAGTGTTGTGAATCGCACGCTCATTGTGCACTGCCTCTCAGGTCGTATATGCAATGCAGTGTTGTACAAAGGCCAAGAATGTATACAGTATGAGAGGTATTTATGGAAATCGGGAAAATCAGAAATGTTGGCGAAATATCGTCATGAGCATTGGACACTTTTTTCGCGTGGCAGAGATAGGCGAGTTCTGTCGTATTATACTGATGCAAATGACATTGTGCAGATCTACTATGTTCATTCAACAGCTTGCTGCTCCCATTAGCTGACGCTGAAAAGCATGTTGTTCATCAGCTGACAATCTCTGCTCGTTGAGTCCCAGTATGACATACTCTTCGACAAAGCGACACGGAGCTCGAGACAGTTTTCTTTGTTCATACTGCTCTGCATTTTGAGCTCAAGTGTAAGCGATCGTGAAGGCGTTGAGGGTACTAGGCAATCTTTACGCCTTCGTGCCATGCCAGGAGGACCAATATCTGCCAGGTTCTGGGGATTATGTATGCCCCGATTGGTCATACACCTTGAAAAAGGACTGCCCTCATCGGCCACCGACAGCTGAATCACTCTAGAAACCGGCCGCCGAAGTCGTTCGTCCCCTGCTTCGTGACTCACCCGCGGTGCTAAAGTGATTGAGTTGTCAAAGGCATGCGGCACGTATTACATACAGCACTGCCGAGTCGGGACACCTGTGCCATAAATGTGTCCCGCCAGACGGTTGACCTCCACTGAGTAGATGTCGGTAGACAAGGAAGGCCAAGAGAGGACCACGTGGCTGATGGTTCATGCTTAAAAGACGGCAAATCGAGATGACATACGAATGCTTTTCGCAACTATCCTCACAAATAACCGACTGATTGATGGGTACACAAAGTGCCAAGCTATGCAGCCCTACCGATCTCAATGGCCGCAACGTACACTGCCATGCCTCGTGCATAGACCGAGGTGTTTAGAAGCAAAGAGGGGACTTGACAGGAAATGCACAACTCCTTTCGACCATTGACATCATCGTAACGTTGTAATATTGGAAGCGCAGTCAGCTCGGCCCAGAAAAAGGAAAAAAAATATAGGCAAAGAAGCCAGCCAGTCCACCTGCGTCGGTTTCTCCCTTGTGAAATGGGTATATAGTCCTCTCTATCCTACTCTGTCTATCCCGCATAACCGTTATCGAAATCCTATAATTGCCATCATGCTGCAAGCGGCGAGTCTCGCGCTCGTTGTCCCGGCGTTCGTCGCTACTGCGCTCGCTGCTCCAACAGATGTTCAACTGCAAGCTCGTGGTCTCAGCGATGGCGCATACGCCCCTTATGAAGTCACTTGCCCCACCAACATCACTTGGGTTCGCAATGCTACTGTAAGTCTCTTGCAGCTCTGCAGACAAACGGGCAATTGCTGAACCCACTTGCAGGAAGGCTTGTCATCAGGCGAACAAGCGTACATCACAGCGCGCAGCGCCTACACCGGTCCGGCCGTGGACACAATGGTTGCGTCACACGGCTTGTCCAGTCCCCCTCGAACGCCCACCATCGGCGTCGCACTCGCAGGCGGTGGCTACAGAGCAATGCTGTGAGTATGCCACTTGTATTTCCCATCATATGCTAGGTCGTGTGACAATGTCGATCCCGTGCCTGATCGCTTGGGTGTGGTTCCGCAGCACCGGTCTCGGTGGCGTCATGGCTATGATGAACCAAAGCACAGAAGCTGCCGACAGTGGTATTGGAGGGTGGTTGGAAGGCGTGACGTACTGGGCTGGACTGAGCGGAGGATCATGGGCAACCGGATCGTTTATGGCTAACGGTGGCGAGCTGCCGTCGGATTTGCTCGAAAACGTAGGTGGCCAATACTAAATATGCCCTTACGCTTCCTCGCTAATACGCTACATACATAGCTTTGGGATCTTTCGTCCAATCTCATCTATCCCGACGACGGCAAGCTGTCCTTCTATACCGATATCGTCGCCGAGATCGATGCCAAGAGTAACAAGGGCTTTCCGATCCAGATTGTGAGACTCTTCACTTTGATTAACCAGAGCAGTGTTGATGTCGTAACAGACCGATGCTTGGGGTCTGGCCATCGCTACACATGTCCTCCCTACCCAATACGGAGTGACTAATACACCCAACATCACGTTTTCCTCTTTACCTTCCGTCGTTGCCGCCCTTGGCAACGCATCTCTACCTATGCCCATCATCATTGCAGCAGAGTGAGCGAGAGACATCCAGCAGCTTCGTCCAAACATGCGGGCTGCTGACATCTTACACTCACAGACGCGAGGCAGGCGAGATAGTGATCGCTGAAAACGCTACGGTTTGGGAGTTCACGCCATACGAATTCGGCTCATGGGCATTCGGCTCAACGACCAAATCACCTGGTGCTTTCACGCCGCTTCAGTACCTCGGTACACCGGTAGATGCGGGTTCATCGAACGGTACATGTTGGAATGGCTTTGATCAGATGGCGTAAGTAGGCTGCCGCAGGATTGAGTACCGCTGACGCAATGAACAGCTACGTGATGGGTTCATCAGCTACTCTCTTCAACAGTCTTCTTCTCGAGCTGAATGGCACAAGCACAAGTGTCCTCACTGACGTGCTTGAGGATCTCTTGGATGAATTAAGCGACGCCGACGTAGACGTCTCGCGGGTGCCCAATACCTTCTACAATTACAACCCATCTGGCAACCCGGTGAGTCAGAACCCGACTGATGGCGTGGGCAACCGGTGCTGACATATTGTTGCAGATCTCATCATTTGAATACGTTACTCTGATCGACGCAGGCGAGACAAATCAGAACGTTCCCCTGGAACCTCTCCTCGTACCCTCGCGCGATGTCGATGCTATCATCGCCTTTGACTCTTCCTACGACACCGACACGATCTGGCCGAATGGTACAGCGTTGCGAACGACTTATGAGCGATCGCTACAGCTAGCTATGAACCAAGATGTCAACATTCGTATGCCAGAAGTTCCCAGTGAGAATGGTTTCATCAACGGAGGTTACAACTCGAGACCCACCTTCTTCGGCTGTAACGACACCGACACGCCGATAGTCATCTACGTGCCATCATACCCTTGGTCGTATGCTGCGAACACGTCCACTGTGAGTCATCTTCAACGTTAAAGACACGCAATCATACTAATGGCATTGTACAGTATCAACTGGAATATTCGAATGACGAAGCTCTTGCCGTCATGCTCAATGGGATGCGCTCGTTCACGCTTAATGGAACCGTAGCATCATGGCCTCAATGCTTGTCCTGCGCTTTGACCGATCGAGCATACAACTACACTTCATCGAACCGATCGTCAGAATGTCAAGCATGCTTCAACACCTGGTGCTGGGACGGTACAGACAACACTACCACACCCAATCTGTACAGCCCGGAAATCAACAGCGTCCCTCCTTGGTTATTGGCGAACAACCTGAGCAGTGGTGCCGCCGATGCTCCAGGGAGCAACACCAGCACTCCCAGTGCTTCCACTACCAGCAGCTCTAGCGGATCGTCTAGTACCAGTAGCAGTAGTAGCAGTGCTGCGGTGGGGGCGCTGCCTGGGATCTGGACAAGAGGCGCAGTAGCAGTGTCAGTTTTGCTTGTTTTGGGATTGGTGACAGTCGCATAATTCCGCGGGCTACTTTATGGTCCATATCCTATTCAGAAAAGAGAGTGCAGTGTGACGTAGAACATACATGGAGCATTTATAATACATATAATGGAGTATTTGTAGCGATTATTTCATATCTAGCAATACATGAACACTTGCATATGATCTGCTTGCTTATTTGCTTGTGCTCAACGAGCATAGATGTGGTATGGATTCTACGTGACGAGCAGTCTTTTCCGTCTACATGTCATGGACCAAAAGTAGCAGGCGGTCACATCCGGCCCGATAAACCGATTGTCCATTGATTGAAATTAGACGTCTTTGATTAGGCAATCGGCCACAACGCAGATCATCTCTAAACGTACACCTCGTAAACGATTGCCTTCTCAAGCAAGCGTCAACCCGATCGCATGACGGCGCAGGGCCCGATAGCGGATTCCGGGGGGGAGCTAGATCTGTATACTAATTTTGTGGAGGTGGATACAATACAATGTTTATTTCGGGAACTAACCGGCCCGGTACGAAGTCGTCCCGATATGTCTACGATGCTGCGATTTCCCGTTGATGAAGACCTCGTAGAGATCTTCCGATATCCGATATCGGGGCAAGCCATGCGACTTTGCATTATCGGCGGCTCGGCGCGGTGTTGAGCTCGCGCATATGAGCTATGACCGACTTGTTAATCAACCAGAAACGTGCATCTGATAATTTTGGGAAGGTCGGACCGATCTTACCGCGAGACCGAGCTCATAGGATTAGGACATACACATCTTTGATCTCCCAATTGACATTGTCTTGCCCAATCTTGTACACGTTGACGAACGCGACAGTCGCACCCTTAGCACTAAGTTGGATGGCGCAAGATGAAAGATTCCAGCTATCCTCAGTTGACCGAAGAGGTCAAACACAATCTCTTGCCTGGCATCGTGAGCAACGCATGTTTCCTGTAAAGTTTGTCGACTGATAACCCTATCGATTGATAGTCTACGAAACGACTCGACCTTTTCCTGGAAGGTCCTTATGGCGGGTACAATCTACTCTCGGTCCTTGATCGCGAACGAGTGGATGATGCGTCGGCGATTCGCATGACAATGTGGTCCGTGCCCGGGACGGAGAAAGCGACCTTCTCTGAAGCTAGAACAGCTCTGGACCAACAGGGAAGAAGTGTAAAGAAGGGGGACTTTATCGGTGGTAGTTGGTCTCAGCATTGGATGAAGGTCGAGATTGAGATACCGCCATCTTTTCAGACATCGGACGAGCCTGTTCTTTGTGAGTCGATCAACGTTCCAAAGTCAGCTCGCTAGGAGAGTGTTGTACTGACTCATAGTTACGCACAGTTGAGTTCGACCCGTCATGCGAAGCTCTAATCTTCTCTCCAGACGGCGAACCTCTGCATAGTGAGTCTCCTTGAATGATAGCGGCGATACTGATCGCCTTCCTCAACAACAGGTATCACTGGAGGAGAAAACTCCACTATCACAGCATACCCGGGCTACGTGGAAGATCGACGTATCGAACACATCATCCCTCGTGAAGCTGTTGCTGCAGGTAGATACGAGTGTTGGATCGAAATCGCCTGTAATGGGATATTCGGTATAGGGATCAATGGCTATCGACATCATGAACCTGATGTGAGCGTAGTATTCACTGATATACACATCTATCTTCCCACTACAATTTGGGCCAGAGGTTGGAGCTGACACCTGCTTCAGATGAATATGAAGTACCACCTGGCGATGGCAGATCTTGTGCTCGTGCGATCAGAAGCGGCAGCACTGAAAATCGACTTTCAGATCCTGAAGCAGCTGGCTCGAGAGACGGGTGTCGAGAGCGCATCCGTCTCCAAGAGAGCTTTGCAGGCCGCGAATCAGATCATGAATGTCATTGGCAGCGGAGGAGACGCAATTGATCTGAGCACACTTGATAAGAGAGTAGGGCAAGCGCGAGACATAGCTCGAAATGTGCTGGGCAGCTGGACGGATCAAAGCGTAGCCGCGTTTGAGGGCGAAGATGGAGAGACGCCCACGATTTGGGCTGTTGGTCACTGGTCAGTTTCAGATATTTCGGAAACCTGTGCTGCCCTGTGCTAATGAGTTGACTCGCCAGTCACATCGATACAGCCTGGCTGTGGCGATACATGCACACACAACAGAAGGTCGCCCGAAGTTGGAGTACCCAATTAGACTTGATGGATCGGTATCCCGAACACCGCTTTACCGCATCTACCGCGCAACAGTTCCACTGGCTGGAACAATACTATCCCACTCTCTTCCACCGTGTTATCAGCGCTGTGGAGAAGGGCCAATTTGAGCCAATTGGTGGCAGTTGGCTGGAACATGATTGTGTGTTACCCTCGGGAGAGTCGTTGGTTCGTCAATACCTTTACGGTCAGAAATACTTTCAGGATAAATTCGGCGCTCGATCCAAAGTGGCTTGGCTGCCCGACACGTTTGGGTATGCATCCCAACTGCCGCAAATCCTTCGATTGGCCGGAATCGACTATTTCTTCACTCAAAAGGTTGGTTTCGCACTCTCTACTCCCTTATAGTCTGTCAACGAGGGGACCTTCACTCACGATCTGAGCAGCTGTCTTGGAACAATATCAACATTTTCCCCAACTCGACCTTCAATTGGGCAGGTCTAGATGGAAGTCAGGTACTCGCACACATGACTCCCACAGATACCTACAATGCGCAGGCCAACTAGTGAGACTTGATTATCAACAATATCTAATGAGGTGCTGAATGAGCTACTTTGCAGTTCAGAGCTTCTGAAAGGCGTACGAAATCACAAGAATCTAGAGGCAACAGACGAATGTCTCCTCCTATTCGGGAACGGAGACGGAGGAGGTGGCCCAACAGCACTTATGCTCGAAAAGGTCAGTCAGCTTATACGTCTTCCCTAGAAAGGTGCTTTGACTGATCTTGTGCAGCTGCGACGATTAAGAAGTTTGGCGGAACATCATCGGGAAGTTCCGAAAGTGCAGACTGCTCAAGCGGTCGACTTCTTCGAGCACATCTGCCGAGAGACAGATAGAGGGAGGAAGATCCCTACGTGGCGAGGCGAGCTGTATTTCGAGCTTCATCGCGGAGTCAGTACAGATCGTCATGAGCCCATAGTGGCCTTTCATAATGCTGATGAGGTTTCCAGACCTTTACAAGCCAAGCGGCCATCAAGTCTGGGAACAAGAGCATGGAGCGCCTTCTCCGCGATCTCGAGTACTTTGCTACACTCGCTTCTATTAAAGCTAGCAAATACGCTTGTCCAAAGTACGTGGTCTTGTAATTCAGTCTCGGGAAGGCGCGACTGCAAATTGACGAGACTGTCAGAGCCCAACTCGATGAGATCTGGAAAGACGTTATGCTCAATCAGTTCCACGATGTTCTCCCTGGAACGTCCATCAAGATGGTGAATGACGACGCCGTAGAGATATATCGACAGCGACGAGCCGAGGTCGAGGCGCTCATTGACCAAGCCCTAGACTCGCTGTATCCCGAGGGTATAGCCAATGGTCATACACCTGCGACTGAAGTCGTTGCTTTGGACGCTGCCCGCTTATCGCGCTTGGAGGTGGTGGAAGTACCAGACAGTCTTCAGTCCCCTCCAGCGCAGGGCTGCAGCGAAGCCGAGGCCCAATTGGCTTTCATGCGCTCAGATCATACCGGTGTCGGGAGATTTATACAACTCGACTCCAGTGCTCCTCGAGCATATCAAGAAGGGACATCATACATTCTGGAGAATGAACATCTGCGACTCACACTATCAGAGGGCCGAATCACATCTCTCGTTGACAAGCCACTGAGAAGGGAGTTGATACTTCCTGGACCGGGTGCGAACACAGCGGGGCTCATGTTATATGACGATTATCCTCTCTCGTACGACGCATGGGACGCTGAAATCTATCATCTGGAGTGTGGCAGCGAGATTCGGTTTGACACTGTAGAGATCGTCGCCAAAGGGCCGTTGCGTGCTACGTTACGAGCAACAGCGAAGTTCGGCAGGTCACAAGCCTCGCTCGAGGTGAGCAACCATCTCAATGAAATTGTACTGACAAGCAGTTTTCTCTCGACGCTGTGCCGAGCGATCCTTCAGTGACGACGAGATCCATTGTACAGGTCAACGCACATGTCGACTGGCACGAAACACACAAATTCCTGAAATGTGAGAAGTTCCTACTGTCAGACATACAAAGCTGACGCTAACTCTCTGCAAGTTGCACTACCCGTGGACATACACAGTTCTCAAGCGACTTATGGAACTCAATTCGGTACCATTGAACGTCCCACACATCGGAATACGACGATTGACCAAGCCAAGTTTGAGGTTTGCGCGCACATGTTCGCTGATCTCAGCGAAGCCGCATACGGGATAGCTATTATGAGCGATTACAAATACGGTTACGCGGTAGAGGGCAATGCTATGCGGTAAGTTGGTCATTAGTCGGAAGGTCATTTCTGATGTTGCTCTTGATATTGCTACAGGATATCCCTCCTCCGATCTGCCGTGGCGCCAGATGCGGAGCAGGATCGAGGAGAACACGATTTCACCTTTGGCCTTCTACCGCACGCTGGCCGATTCATCGAGAGTGGAGTGTATCAGGAGGCGTTGCGATTCACAAACATCCCTCATTGTAAGGTCCTTCCATTCCATGCGCTTCTTCCCCCGCTGACGGGAAATCAGTCCGAACCATCAACAGTGGTCAGCTGGATCTAGGCGTATCATTCAACATAAGCAGTGATGCCATCATTCTGGACACCATCAAGCGAGGAGAATCGGACTTTGAGGTCCATGATTCCTCCGGCCAGCGTTCGGTGATTTTGAGAATGTACGATAGCCATGGAGGGCGGAACAAATGTATATTAACCATGTAAGTCGCATTGCCCTCACTTTACAACTTATAGTAGGCGATATTGACGGAGGCGCAGCAATGGTCTCCGACCGAAGTCTTGTGAATGGGTCAACGTACTTGAAGACACGCTGGCGGATCAGTCTGTTACCATTTTGTCGTCTACAGATCACGAATACGACGAAGGTGTCACGGCGATCGAGATGGATTTCAGGTGTTTCGAGATCAAGACGTTACGGGTGTGGCTATAACAAGGGACATACAGATGCATCGCTCTAAGCATTAAAGATGTTTCATGTTGTCAACAGCTGCGGAGTAGCTGCGGAGTGTAGCACGCGCTCGGAAGGCATGGTCTTTCCTATGCTCTAATGTCTTTCCGATGTATCATCATGGTCCACCCGTCTTGGCAGGAGCTTCGCATGAGGTCTGCTCGTAGCTCGGCTCCAAGCTGATGTGCAGGCACGGCTCTCCTCTACATGTCCTTGATTCTTCTACAGCACAATGGACAAGAAAACGATGGGTACAACATTCCAATACACAAGTCAGACGATCTTATCCAAAGAGTCATCTCACTTCCCATTTTGGAGGCATATTTGTGGTCTCGCAGTCACGTGGAAGCCGAAAAGGAGCCGGTAGCTCACAACATCGGTCCCTATTACTTCGTGGCGCGTCGTGGCGAATGCTCTTTACCTTCATCGGAGACATGTAACCATATTTGGTCGCAGTCGACCAGTAACGTCCACGCACGCTGTTCGATACTCGCTCGCGCTGCATGTCACTGTCTCCTTGTGCTTCAGACATAGCTCAATGGGTAGAAATCTTACAAACCGGTACATCACGCGATGGGAAAGCGACATAAGCGCTTCGAGCGCAACAACGTAAACAACACCTGGGGCCAGCGGGATTGTACACCGCTAGCAACCCTCCGACAGACAGCACCGTGCAAGGTATAAAAATCGTCGGTTTGCAGGCAGTCAGAGCCCATCTCTCATCTCCTATCACACACGACACTTATCTGAGCGCGATGCTGTACCAGACACTGCTTGCTTCGGCACTCGTGGTGCTGCAGGCATCAGCCCTTGCTTTTCAGGCACGCGACTGCCAGACCAATGCCGAGTGTCTGCAACGAGGACTGCCCCTCAAGCGCCCCTCCAAGCGATCACTTTATACCCACCTTTACGGCCGAGCAACCGTCGAAACCTTCTCTTACACAGGATCCGATCAGACTTATACGGTTCCTGCCTCGGGCGATTATCTCTTCTCCGTCGCGGGGGGCAGCGGCGGAGCCGGTTATTCCAGTGCAGGCGGTGCGGGAGCCGTCATGAACGCCACACTCACACTCACAAGCGAGGACGTCCTCAAGATCATCGTCGGTCAAGCGCCGACTGATAGCACTGATTATTCCATGGGCGGCGCCGGAGGCGGAGGATCCTTCGTCATCATCAGCACCGGCACGATCGCGGACGACACACTGTTGATCGCTGGTGGCGGCGGCGGCGGGGGTGCCTATCAGTCAGGTTCACCAGGTGTCGACGCAACCAGCGCCGAAAGCGGAACAGCAGCAGACGGTGGCAATGGAGGTGCTGGAGGCACTGATGGATATGGAGGGTCAGCTGGCACGTTAACAGCCATGACAGGAGGAGCGGGAGGCGGAGGGGGGGGGTTTTATGGTGCGGGGGTGGATGGCACTTCGGAGGGAGGAGGCGACTACGCAGATGACTTTGCTGGTGGTGAGGCTGCAGGCAATGGTCCAGCGGGAGGATACGGAGGAGGAGCCGGTGCAAGCTATAACGGTGGCGGTGGAGGCGGCGGCTACTCTGGAGGCGGTGGTGGTTCGGGTCAAAGTGGGGGAGGTTACGGTGGTGGCGGCGGAGGGTCCTACGTCGACAGTACCGTGCTTGTCGGCACCGTTTTAGATGGGACGCACACTGGAAACGGATACATCCAGATCACTCCTCTGTCTCTCACGAAATAGGAACCATAAAATATCTTACCTTAGACAATGGACAGTGATAGTTCTGTTATTATTTTGGTATCAACAATGGACAATTACGATGTTTTTGGGCCACGCTGAGCTGCGAACAGCGCGCAAATCGATATCAAGAATAGTATCTGACCACTACTCTCAGAATCTCTCCCGTCTGACTCTGCCGCCTGACTCAGTCCTCCCCACTTTGCGTCACCCAACGAGCTCACTCACATGTTCACCCAATCCGCTCCCACCGGTCCCGGCAGAGTCAGACTTAGACGCATCCCTGGAGTCATGGCCAACCCCGGAGCCATCCAAGGGACAGAGAGATGGGCCCGGAGCAACAAAGATGTTTGAGGTTATCTATTTGCTCCACTCATCTAAGGTCATATCCGTCACCGATGCGGAGGCCAGTACCAAAGTCAGACCAAAATAACTTCCTACCTGACTTCTCGGAGGCGAGGGACATTTTAGCGATTGTCCTCATCCGCATAAAGGGGTGAAGAGTCTCCGGAACACACGGTAGACCAGCAAGGGGGCCTTGTGTGCGGCTCAATGGGGAGACACGGGCTGCAGTGGGAGTCGCGATCCGCGTCGTAGTGGGTGAAGATTGACGGTCGCATAAGTATCCCGAGCTGTCCCATCTGCCACGCGATGCCACCCTCAATGCATTATAAGCCATCGAGTGCAATTCTTCATAGTCTAGTGCGGCATGCGAGGGACCTTGGCTGAATAAGGGACACTATCTTGGCGACTGCCGCACGTAAAACCCTTCAGCCCCTTTATGCCGTACTGAAAATAAGACTGCGATGCGCGGAAGAGCTCGCACCCGATATCTCCTGCACCTACTCGGCCGAAGGTACATGTAACCAACGGATAGGTATTGGGACGGTTAAGATGTTTAAGAATTTACCGTTGCCGGCGGCAAGTGACGACGCCTTACCCTATTCGGCCCTGAGACAAACGGCAAAAGGGCGAAAAGCTTCGGTTACGTCTACTCTGCACTCACGTACAAACAAGAAATTTCGCATCCGTATGTCTGCACTAGTAACACTACCATTAGGGATGAGTAATGCGAACGAAATGAATGCATACATTGACCCTCCATCTCTCGCTTCCGCCACCCGTGGGGACTACATGCACTTCGCACGCAGCTCTCCTCACCTGGTCGTTCCGAAACTTTTAGTTGGGGTATGCCAATCCTCCCACTTCGCTTGCGTCGGCCTATCCCATAATATAAATGCAAATTAACACAAACACATCGCACTCTACTCTTCTCTTCCTTCTTTTCAACTTGTTTCCATCATTGTATACCACCTCCAAACCACATTGTAACACTTTCTGCGCAAATCTACATCATCATGCCGCCTCGAAGCAGCAGCAAGGCGTTGACATTATGTCTGTTCCAGAGTCTCGCTGGAGTCATCTTCGGCTGGTCCAACTCTGAGGGAAGTGGCTTGGTACGTTCATTGCTCACACTCTGAGAAGCTGTGTAGATGTTTTGGAAAACTGACTCCGCGCTGGGACCAACAGTTCAGCATGACGCAATACGTCAAGCGCTTTGGTGAATGCGATGCAAGCGGATCCTGCACTCTCAGCACTACTCGACAAAGCGCTATCACTGGTATGCTCAGTGTCGGCGCTGTCATCGGCGCTGTGGGCTCGGGCGCGATCGCCAACAGGGTTAGTCATCATTACTCCACACCTCTTGCCTGAGCGTGGGAACACTCTGATGATCTGTTAAACAATACTGATGGTCTGTTTTTCTCTTGCGTGGGAAACAGATCGGTCTTCGCCGCACATGTATGATTTTTATCTTCGTCTACTTGATTGGTGCAGCTATCGAGGTAGGTAATAGCTGGCCCTCACTTTCGGATGCAGGAGCATGCGCTGATATGTGAACACTAGGTCTCGGCCATGACCACTTATGGTCAGATCTGCGTGGCTCGTCTTCTTACTGGTCTCGGTGTCGGCGCCACTTCCGGTCTCGTACCGGTCTTCCAAGCCGAGGCTGCCCCTCCCCGCTGGCGAGGTCTTGTCACCGGTAGTTTTCAACTTTGCGTCACTCTCGGTATTGTGAGTCTCGCGCTTCTCATCCTTTCGCACCAGCTGACAAATAATTTATCGTAGTGGGGTGTCGCCATGACCAACTGGGGAATGAATACCTACCCTGGCGATGTTTCATGGCGGGTTCCCGTCGGCCTTCAGATGGCTTGGGCCGCTCTCCTTCTCATCGGCTTCCTCTTCTCCCCCGAGTCTCCGCGTTTCCTCGCCAAGAAGGGCAAGTGGGACGAATGCCGCAAGAACCTAGCCAACTTGCGTGGTCTTCCGGTCGACCACGAAGACATCGCTGTCAGTCGCATTGTCTTCCCTCTTCTACTATCAGACGTTTACTGACGGTCATCCCGTAGATCGAGATGGAAGAAGTCCGCGCAGCTGAGGAGAAGGATAAGCTGCAAGGCGACGCTCATTACTCGGAATGTTTCTCTATGAAAGACCGTATCGTCTGGCGAACCATGATCGGCATCTTTGTTCAAATCGGTCAACAGATCACCGGTATCAACTTCTTCTTCTCGTGAGTTGGGCCATCCCGCAGACGACAGGAAGCAAAGTGGTTGACATCCATAATAGATATGGTGTGCAGTTCGCCCAGACCGCCGGAATCGACAACAGCTGTAAGTCACTATGTCCGTGGACTTGTGAGCGGTGTGCTGACCTCGCTCGCAGACGTGTTCCAGATCATCCTCGCCTCAGTCAACGTTCTCTTTTCATTCCCCGGTATTGTGGCTGTGGACAGATTCGGTCGTCGACCCGTCCTCCTCGTCGGTGGCGCAGTCATGTTCATCGGTCAAATCGTCGTCGGCTCCGTATCCAAGGCTTATCCCGATGACAAAGTCGCTGGTGATGTCCTCATTGCCTTCACTTGTTTGTTCGTGGCGAGTTTCGCTTCTTCATGGGGACCCGTCGCTTGGGTCGTATGTGGCGAAACCTTCCCTATCCGTCTTAGCAACCTGTGTGTCACTCTCGGTACCGGTGCCAACTGGCTCTTCAACCTTATCATTGCGTGAGTCTCCATGCACTGACGTGGCGGGTGAGAACCATGTTGACCCTCGTCATCGCAGATTCGCGGCGCCCCAGATCCAAGCTATCATCGGCACTGGAATCACCTTCGTCTGGGCCGGTTGTCTCGCCCTCTCGTGAGCTACTTCACCTGTTGTCTCAAGCTTTGACTGACGCTTGTCCTCTCCAGATTCGTCTTCGCTTACCTATGTATCCCGGAAACTAAAGGCTTCAGCATCGAGGAGATCGACGCTCTTTATCTGTCCAAAACGCCTGCTTGGCGCTCGTCTGCATTCAAAGCGTCTCAGGAACACGTTGCAACTCGCACCAAGGAGAAATACGCTCGATCATTGCACAACGAGGGCGTAGCTCAGAAGAGCACCCACACCGGTGCCAGGACCAGCGGGGATTCGGGCGATGTTGTTTAGTGTAATGAGCAGTTCCGTAAGAAGTATGGATATACAAATCACACCAGTCATTACCCTCATAGCATTCATTTTTACAGTGCAAGCATCCTGCAATGCCACAAATCATAGATCGGTAGACATACTAGACAATCAGACCGCCGCTGAACGCGTTTCAAACGTACGCCCATGCATGCCTCTGACGCTCATCGGTACTATATGGGAGTGAGTATGAGTCAGAATGTCGCCGCGCGAAGAGCATTATCACCGGAATCTTGATTCCGCCACAAACTGAATTTGCTTCCGCGCAATTTTCTACATTAACAACTTTTTCAATATTCCAACGTATATGAGATATGTACTCGGTGGGAGCATTTGCCTGAGCGCATTCACTTGACAGCGCGTCGCTTATGCGATCTTCATGCGAGATAGCAAGAATGGAGTAGTATGAGCAGTGTGTGAAAGTGCAGACGTGTAAAATCATTGTAAATGCGCAGCTGAAACGCATCATGAGAATGAATGTAAAAACGCGCGTATCGGCGTCTGAAATTAGATTTGATCGTTTCTCCATCGCTGCTTAGTGTCCGAAATAGAACCCCGTTTCATCTCGTCCCACCTCAACGCGAATAAGATCATGACTCTTGATCAGATACCCCTTACCCCTTACCTCTCAACTCCCTTGAAACGCGTTCGATGAGAGGCGATTGGGCTATACGTACTAGGGCATCCTTTAGCTCGAGTCTGGATCGATACAACTTACTGGGACACCTTTGTTCCGAAACGTACAGTGATGCAGCACATTCGCATCTGCCGAAACAAGGTGGATGGCGCTATTCCAAACAACTCGCGATGAAACGCGCTGCGCCAGGGCATCTGTAAGATTGAAAGACGTTCTATTTCCAGTGCTCGTAGCTAGTCGCTGCCGCTGGGTCAGGAACGTCGGCAGGACTATCCCAATCAAATCCTCATCGCTTCGTAACAATCTATGCCATGATCTTGGAACCAGATGGTGCAAGGGTGCGATGGGAATGAAGGGATGTACAATTGATGGCTCGCGTCAAACCAAGGGGTCACCAATCCTAATCTACTAATGCTAATCCACTATGCTGCTGCGCAAGGGGCAATGGTAGATTGTCCATCCCCGCTTCGGTCTTTGTCGTTGAGCAGACGACGTGACGAGCTCAATCTAGGTATATATATCACCCCCGTTCTGCCTACTTCGCTCTCTCTCTCATCCGACCGTCCACTCATTTCTCATCCATTCACTTACGCCTTTCTTGAAGTCCCAGTCTAGACGACAAAACTCCCGACGCATCGTACACTATGCAGCTCACACTCGCTTTCACCCTTCTCGCCCTCCTCGCTTTCAAGGGTGAGTCAAACCACATCACTGCTCTTCTCCTCATCTACCATTATTGTAACCTAAGCTAACACACCACCTTTGTCTTTTAGGCGTCCAATCCCTTCCCCGTCCCCAGGAAAGTGCTATTGCTACCGTTGACGACACCACGTCCTCGGCGTCCATCACGGACAACATCGTGACTGCTAGCGCCAGCGTCACCGCATCTGCCACCGGCTCTTATTCATCTGCGACTTCCGACTCGGACGACTCGGACAGCACCGACTCCGACTCTGACTCTGACGACATCTACTCTGCCAGCGACTCGTACACTTCCGTCAGTACTGATGACTCAGACTCGTACGCCACTGCTTCTGCAGACTTCACCGACGCTATAGCCACTGCTACCGCCGCGATCACCGGTGGATCAAGCGATTTCGGTGGTTCTGGCACTGTTTCTGGCGCATTCGCTGCTCCCACCAACGGTACCTCGACCTCTTACAAGGGCAAGCACCACCACCACTTCGGTGGTGCGGGCAACTCCACCTCTTCGTCATTCGCCAGTTCTAGTGGCAACTCGTCTTTCTCTGGCGGCGGCGCCGACAGCAACTCCACATCGTCCGGAGAAGGAGAAGGAGAAGGGGAAGGCGGTGATTTCTCAGGCAGTAACTCTACTTCTACGATCACCGGAGACGAGGGACAAGGTGATGGTGGTTACTCGGCAAGTGGCGCGGTCGCCACTGCCGCTGTGACGGGATACGACTCGTCAGTCGTTGCTTCTGCGACTATCACTGGCGACGGTTCGACCATCACTTCTGCCGCCACTGACGATGGTGACGACGATGAGGATGACGACTCTGATGACTCCGACGACTCCGACGACAGCGAGGACAGTGATGACAGCGAGGACAGCGAGGACATCACCGCTACGAGCACTTTCACCGCTACTAGCACCATCACGTCTACCGACGACTCTGCTACCGCCGCCTGAGCTTGTCCATGACTCTGTCTTACGATCGCTTGTAGATATAATGTTGATATAGATACTGCTGTGAAGAAGTAGAAGCAAAATGGACAATTGTCAAAACCATCGCTGGTCGGTGTATTATTGTCAATCTATGCATGTATATATGACTTTCCAATGCTGTCGTGCTCTCAGCTTGACTTCGATGCTAGTCATGCATTTATTTACAGGACTGTACATGATGCATTATTGCACCTTTTGATCGATAACGCTATGATACTGTGTGGGGATGTAGAACTAACTGCCACGGAGATGGTTCAGTGACACTTCCCCGCACTCATCGACACCAACGCACTTTTTGCCGGTTACACTTTCGATTTTAGCATGTCACCTTGATATATTTTAAATTATTGCACATTGACATCTACAACCTCCTAATACCGAATCACGTATCGCCGCATCATCACATCACAACCAGAGGAAGGAGAGTACGTACTGCACCAGTGCCTGCCATCAAGGAAGCGTTCGTTGAAATTTATATCGGTAAACATCTGCTCTACCTCCACATACTTCGCCCTAAATCTACTCCAGCTTGATTCACTAAATTGCGATGGTGCGCGAAGTCGAGCCGCCCTCGGTCCAAAAAGAGTTCCTCCTCGCTGCGCTCGCAGAAGGAAAGCGATTGGACGGTCGACTCCCGTTGGAATTCAGAAGAACAGAATTCATCTTTGGGGACGAGCTGGGATGTGTTGAGTGCCGATTAGGCAAAACTTCGTACGTGTGCACATGCATTTTAGTCCTTCCGCTCCAGTTGATCTTTCGATTCATGACTAATGTCTTTTTTGGGCGCAGGGTGCTCGCGCAAGTGTCCGCGACTATCGTCAAGCCCCGCGATGATCGGCCGTACGAGGGATTCTTACTGATCAATTCGGAAATCGGTCCTATGGCTAGCAGCGTCTACGAAGCTGGGAGGTGAGTCGCAGCTCAACCACTATAGCAGGGAAAGATATCTGACGAAGCTGGTCGGTCGCAGAGCGAGCGACGACGAAGTGCTCATCACGCGATTATTGGAAAAGAGCATACGGCGCACCGAAGCTGTGGACCGCGAGGCATTGTGTATTATCGCTGGTGAAAAGGTGCGTTATACATATGCTTTGAGGCGCTGTGCGGCTGACCATGCCTCGAATTGATCTACTTGGCTCTCTACTCCATTTCGCAGGTCTGGCAACTCCGCCTCACATTACACTTCCTTGCGGACGCCGGTAATCTCCTAGATTGTGCGGCTCTGGCAGGTATGGCAGCTCTCAGACATTTCCGCAAGTCTGAGATCGAGGTTATCGGGGACGAGGTGATCGTCGTGAGTCTACCATCTATAACCATATCCACCATATCACCTGCATCCGCTTATATCTTCCATAGCATGCACCCGACGAGCGAGCACCGGTCCCACTGGCCATACATCACACACCATTATGCCTGACTTTCGCTTACTTTGAGAAGTAAGTTGTTAAATTTCGATTCAAGAGCATCCAAGACTTATATGCGACTCGCTCAGTCTCCCACCTATTCTTGACCCTACCCATCTCGAATCCACCTTGTGTTCCGGCACTCTTACGCTCACCCTAAATGCGCAACGAGAAATCTGCGTCTTGTCCAAGGCGGGAGGAACACCTCTGGCCGCCGAGGAGATCATGGGAGTTGTCAAAGTTGGCGTGGATAGAGTGAGAGAGATGGTCAAGCTGTTGGAGGAGGCTTTGGAGAAGGACAAGGAAGGACGGGTCATCGAGGTCCGCTAGGCCAGGCTCGGTTTTTGATTTGACATGTAAGACGGCGTTATACCAGGCATTCCTAATATACCCTTGCGATCATACGATCATTCCATATTTAAGGTCAATATGCACATGTATGGGCCATACATGTATAACAGAGCTAGAACGATTCATCATGTCTTAATCATTCTACAGCATCTCAATGTGGCACGTACGCCTCCTTTACGCCACCCAGTATGCACGTCGCGTGCAACTTACAGTAAAGGGAGAATACACGTTCTCAGGAAATCGTTATTTGAACATTGATAAATTATTGGTCTGGGTGTCTCTGTTGAGCATGCTGCGGAGATGTCCTTGCGGACCTATCCATAGAGTGAATGAGTATGATAATGTACACTGGTACAAGTGCGATGTGCAGTATCTTGGTGGTAGTGATGGTCCAATAGTGAATGATCAATTGCTGTGCGCTCGGACTGACACTAGACTTTTTTTGGAACCGCATCAACGTCTTCCTCCGCCTTTCACATAGCTCGTAACACTCGCTTTTCGTTCGTAGTCAGTGAAAGTATATTGCACAACTTGCATACCTCGACACGCCAACGTGCTCACTACTTCGACAGTAGCGTGAGGGCAGCAAAATCGCAGCTGAGAAGATACTGCGACAAGGGACAAGGGTCAGCGAGACGTTCCGAGGAGAATCATTTACATTTCGAGTCTGAGCTGTGTTAGCTCGTGAGCAAGAGAGGCGTTACTCGGATCCTCGCCGTCTGTAATGACTTGATCAATGGACCGGCTCTTCAGGTGAGGGCTATGCTCATCTTGCTCAGACCGTCATCGTATGCTGCGCGTCCACCTCTTGTTTCCGATCATACATGGATATAGAGCTGAACATGTTTTTCCCATTGCCCCCGGAACACTTTCCTCCCTTACCACAATGTCCTCCCACGCCGCCCTCGGTGCCAAACAACTATATTTCGAATAATGATAATGAATACGTCGACAACGGCTATTCCTGCGCATCTTCTTCCTCCCTAATACCAAATTCCAACAACGCGTATCGCTTTGAACCCCATAGGAAACGCACCGCTTCCACCTCCCATGCAGAGAAACAGCCCAGCTCCAGTGGGCAGCGCATACCTTCCAGCACAAGTGGTATTGCACCATCACAGGAAGCTAGTCAGTCGGCAGGAGGAAAGAAGACGGGAAGCAAGGCGCCAAGCCTGAATGTGGATATAAGAAACTCTTTGATCTTACCATCGTAAGCTGTCTTGGCGTTATTCCCCTCATGAACTGGTTAATTTATGATCGTGACGACTCGCAGCCTGTCACAACGCTTCTCTGTCCTCATCCCGTCACTCTCGACAGCTCCAGAAGAATCACTCCGCTCTCTCATCGCTTCGCAAAGAGCTCGTCATAATGGTCCAGCGCTTACTGAGGAGGAAGAAGAACTGCTGTTTGCTGAGCTACGCGGGACCATAGCGGATGACTGGGATGGACGTCCTCCGGCGTTCGAGGAGAATTGGGCCCGGAGAGAGATCCCAGGAGAAACGCGATTGAGCGGCAAGCAAAGGTCTTTTGGCAAACTCGCGTCCTCCTCCTCGAGCCCCTCGCTCCTCACCACTTCCACTTCCAGTCCTTCCGTTCTTTCCAACTTGGAAGACGGACGAAATTCCACTTTCACCACCGGCACAAGTACCTCTCAATGGTCTGCATCGACGTCGCCTCTACCTACATCAATGTCCTTCTCCTCATTCCAAAACCTAGGCGCCGATTCCAACGGCGAGCCACGAGCTGCCCATGTCAAGACCAAGTCGTACGGGTTCAGTGGAGGATCCGGCATGCGGGAAGCCGAGTACATACGACGTGTCAAGAAGAGTGGAAGTCGCAAGCACTTGAAAGGGTCTGTGTCCAGTCTCAAGAGCCTGGCGCCTGACGAAGTCGTAGAAGTTGAGAAGGAATCGGGCGTACCGGCGCTTCCAAGGATATCACCCGAGAAAGCAAATGCTTACTATACGAAGAAAAGACCAGCGTCCGGGCCCGAAAGCCCGTCAGGTAGCGAAAGGACGGCCACGCCATCATCAGCATTGAGTGTGTCTTCAAAGGCGCGATCTCGACATCGTGACTCTCCCTCCGCTTCTGCCTCTTTGCAGTCTCCCGTGCGCACCCCAGAGTCCGCAAAGTCTTCCACTTTGGCATCGGCAGAATCAGATGGCCGTGATGGAAAGCCGCAAAAGAGCCGACATAGGCAGTCTATGCTCACAGGCATGTCCGCTGCTCAAGTGAAACGGATATCATTGGCGCTCCAGGAGATTGGCGGAGAATTGCAGCGCAAAGGTCCAGTACGGAAGCAATCGGTGGGAGAACCAGTGCATGGTGTTGAAGAGCAAGAGGAGATGCTCGAGAATGAGTCAAAGGTCGGTCTACAGGTGACATCCCAACGCCCACGTCAGCCTTCCGACATACAATCAGATGGATCGTTACATTCCGCAGTGTCGTCAGTGTTTCCTTTTACGACATCACCAACACACAGTGCGTATACTGGCACAACAGCAGCCGAAGCAACATCACCATCCCGTCTGCCACCTTCTCCACGTTCACACAATCTTCTTGCACACGTTGAAAGGCCGCCTTCTCCTGTCCCCATGCCTGTGTTCACACCAACCCGAAGTCAGCCAGTCAAGCATAAACCGACTTTATCGTCTTCCACCTTCTCACCTCACTCACCTCCTCAGCCAGTATACATCCCGGGTCAACCTCGACCAGTTGGATCCTTGCATCGCTCCACAGCATCCACTTCGTCTACATCTGCGACACCCAGCAATCTTTCTCCTGCAGACACTCTAAGATCCACCGCCGTATCACCCGAAAATCAGAGTGAATTTGAATCCTCGCCGACTATTGTCAAGGCTATGCCTCCGGTCTCTGCACGATCGACCTCGTTAGCTCGACCACTATCTGGCAGTCAATCTACTCATAGCCGATCCGAGAACCCGGACGACGCGAGTTTTGTGTCGACTTCCTTTTCTCGCCGTCGTGCTGGCACATTAATACATGGCGAGACGGAACGTCAGGCGAGCTCGCCACTGACGACTAATACGTCGACACCCGGTGCCATCGTTGACGAGGGAGAGAACGACGACGGCGAGTCATCCGAAGATGACAAGTACCCGCCAAGCTCGAGCGATCACTATATGCCCGAAGTCAAACGAGTTCTTGACCGTCGAAGTGTCTTTGACTCTCAAAGAGACTCTGCAGCTTCTGTCAAGCGACTGGCACCAAGTAACGAACCTCAAGAGCGAACCGTATCCTTACAAGGCACGATAGAAGGCTCTAGTAGCACTCCTGCAACGACAATCAGCACCGCTCCAAATAGCCCAACCATGTCACCGACCACCACATTACGCCGCCAAGCGTCTGATGTATCGCTCAATTCAAGCTTTCATGAGCGTGCCGATGATGCCGACTCGAGGTGGACGACTGTGCTTGGCAGCTCTAGATCAGATAAAATAGACCTAGATTCTCCGACAGAATCTGTCAACGCCAAGGGGGATGTGGTAGATATCCTGCGCAAGCTCAGCGGAGTTGGTCTTGAAGAGTTGGCTCTGCTTCAAGGCAAATTGGTGCAGAAGGCAAAGCTGGAGCGAGAGGCATTGAGAGGAGAAGGCGAAAGCCCCGTCATTTCAGTACGCTGTCTTATTTGTTTGTGATTACCACTGTTCTCACTAACGTAACATTTTGCACTGGCACAGATCACTCCGACCTTGACGAACGTCCCCTTCGCTTCGACCCCGCAAGCTGTATCCCTCGGACCAGTTGATCTTGCACCTCATCTAAGCCCGCCACCTACCGCATCGCCACCTCCGAGCTCTGCATTCGACCATTCCAGAGAGTCCAAGAACCTCGCAGGAGACACTGGGGTACCCGCTGCAGCGCAAAATATCGTCACTCCACCCCTCACCAGTACTCCTCCAGCTACACATTCGCGTTCTGGGTCCAAGTCCGGCCTCGTTATCTTGCCTGCGAGGCCAGCACCTCCTCCGCCAACCCAGCAAGCCCCTAACGATATTCCGTCAGAAATCAATGACGAGATCGTGTCCACCCCAACTTCCTCGCAACAGTTGGACAACAAGTCTAGTGCACGACAGGGTGGCCGACTACCACCTGAACAAGATCCCGAAGTTCGTCGAGACTTCGAAGCCCGAATCGCCGCTGCTACAGCTGCTCTCAACCGTACCCCTTCGTCACAGGGCGCCCGGCTTGAGCGCAAGTTTACCAAACGAGGTGGACCGATGGTCATCTCCAGCCCGAAGCTGATGTCGTCGACTGCGAACGTACCAGCTACTCCTCTGACCCCTCCAGAGCCTCCTGTTGATCCAAAAATTGCCAAATCACTCGAAAAGACAAGTGGTTCCGCGAGCAAGATGAGTTTACGCTGGAGGAAGCTTGCTGGCTTGAAGAAGGGCCCATCGTTATCGGGCAGCGAAATCACGCCATTCCCTACTCCCCCGCCTCGGCCGCAACCACCAGTGCAACCTCAACCTCAAGTGTCACTCCAGCGATCTCAATCCCAGGTGCAGAGACAACTCGACGAGCCAATAGCTCTTCGCACAAATGGCGAGACATCCGCGCCGCCCAATCTCAATTCTTTCCGCTTTCCCTCCCAACCACAGGCGACGAAGTTACAGGCACCCCAATCTACGCGCCAAGTCAATGCCCCCCCTCCCCCTGAGACTGCAGGCTCGACGACTGGGCTGAAAGGAATGATGACCAAGCTGAAACGTGGGAAGGAAGACAGAGTGGTCGATGATGGCTCTTCTACTCCTGAGCCTTCGTCTATCCCGCCCATATCAACAGAGAAGAAGCTCACTCCGCTTGGGGGCCCACCACCTCCCCTTGATCTGACCACTAGCAAAACATCCCACCATGCGTCGACACTGTCCAGCGATTCGGCAATTCAGAAGTTCATTGAAGCTGGTCAAGAACTAGGTCTTAACCAAGACCAACTGAACGAGATGTTGGCGCGAAAAGGAGTGTCTCCGCCGTTTGGTTCTGCCGCTCTCACCAATCCGGTCCATCCCACGGGGCTCAACGTGAGCTCGGAGGTATTGCCAGCCGTAGCTGCATCGTTTGCACCGCCTGCCACACTCGCTAGAAAGCCCTCATCCGACAAGGGCAGAAAGGGGCTCTTCCGGTCGTTATCGAAACGAGCTCAAAGCCCTTCAAGCGCAATCTCCCCTCCTGTTCCCGCTGTGGCAGAGAAGAATGAAGCTCTAGCGCAGGCGACAGATCGAACAGTTGTACGCCGCACGATGATCTTGCCAGATGGTCTGGTGATTGTGCCGTCAACGCCGCAGGCGAATCTTACTCCGCGCCCGCAAGACTCGCCTGATACATCTTCAGTTCGCCCTGGCGGCGCACAGCGAAAGCAGTCCGTTCGCCGCAAGCCAATCAACCTCTCCGAGGAAGATCATAAACTGGTTTCAAACAGCCCACCTGCACACAAAAGTCGCTTCAGCGTGAGCGGCGCTTCTAGCCAGAAATCTGAGACCGCACTTGTCGGATCGAGTGGCGATTTGCAAGGTTTGGGCTTCTTGCATCCAAGCATGCCTCTTGGCCTAAACAGGGACGCCAATGGCTCCTTCAGTGGTGCGTCGTCCGATAACCGCTCCGTGGACGATCCACATGCTCGTTCATCTACCGGCGGATCTTTGATCGACTTATATGCCGACGACGAGCAGGAAATGTTGCAAGCCAGTCCCGACAAAGATGGCAGAGGGCTCGCAGGATTGAATGTCGGATCTACGCAAGCCGTGGAGATCTGGTATGTACCGTCTCACAACTTATATACGCGACAGAGGATTACTGACGCAGCGGCGTAGCGAATACGCTGATGGCAAAGTGGTCTGGAACATAGTCGATGCTCTACGAACGTCCATTGCGGGCTCCGTAGATGGGGAAGAGTACACTTTCGATCCCGCTCATTCCAGAGAGACCTCGTTCAGCACGTCGCGCCCTGGTTCCATGGCCCAGGGCGATGGTGGCGATGTGTTCAGCAATGGCGCTGGATGGCCGTCGCGCTTGGGGGGTGGCAGCATTGGGGTACAAGCTCTCAATTTTAGGCACAGGGACAGAAATGTCGCGCCGAAACCTAGACCGCCTACTGATGTGAGTTATTTCCGCTGTACTATGTCAAGAACGCCTTGTTGATGATGAAGCAGATCTACTTTACGTCTTCGGCCGATGTTGCTGATCTCATCGACCACCTATCCCAAGATCTTGACGCATCTCATGGACGGATTGATATCCTCCCACATCTCGGCGATCAAGGGGCCATGGCACATAGGCCAAGCCTTGCGCCATCCCCAGCCATGGTTAGCGCCGACTCGCACAGCTCTCCCTTCATCTACCAAGCCTCTTCTCCTTTTGAAGAAGTCAGTCAATCGCAAGGTGCACCAGAGTCACCTTCGCTCAGTGCCCAGTTCGAGGATGCGCCGTCCCCACAACGTCCGGGGCCTGGGGTTTCAGCTTCACCTCATAAATCAGCATCTCGCAATGTCCCTGCTGGAGGCTTCAGTCCTAGCCGACAGCTGTTCGTCAGGCAGTCCATGACACTGGGACACAGAAGTGGACAGAGCGCAAGCTCTATACATTCGCTACGGGTAGGAGGCGGCGGTCTGAGTCCTTCAGCGCCGAGCTTTGCGAGCTCTCAGACGTCGGGTCTGCAGGGGAAGACAGTGGAAGATAGGCTTCAAGCGCTTTTGGATAAGCTCAAAGCAGGGGGAGCACAGGGAAGTCCTCGCATGGACGTGTGAGTTGTTTGTGAAGTGTATGAGAAGTGGATCTGCGGAAAGAAGGTGTGCAACAGGTTGAGGTATGATAGGACAGGATAGGATAGGCGGAAGTGTTTGGTGTTCTATATGGTGTAGTTGCGACACGAGTTGGGTGTAGATTACGATCATGACGATGAATGACGACTGTTCGTGCTGCTCACGGCACTAAGATTGGAGTGGTCAGGAACGACAGAAGGAGCAAGTGCGCAGCGCTGATTGGATGTGAGACTAGTAATACATGTGAATTTGGTTACTTCTTGCTACTGTATACTAGCCATTGGGCTTCAGAAAAACTTAACGGGCAAAACTGAACTACAGCTACATCTTCTCATGACAGACACGAGCTTGATTATACTTTGAGAATGAGAGATGATAAACAGAAAGAAATTTGCAATGTTTTTGGTATACTACTGAGTGTCCATTTGTACTTCCCGCCTGAGATTCTGATCCAGCAGATAACTGAGGTCGGTGCCCTTGTTGATTTTCATGTATGATGTGCGGGTTCTAAGCTCTATGGTGACCAAGACCCGAGACCTTTGCCTGGGGTGACTGGCTGCCTATAGGGACAAGTGATTACGCGCGCATCGTCATAGAGACGCTGGCGGAGTCGACGTCGGACGCAGAAGCAGAGGCAGAGGCGGAGGATATGGGCATGGACATGGAGCTCGAGACGCTGCTGGATGCCGAGGCAGAGGCAGAGGCAGAGTGAGAAGCGGTGGCTGCGGCGCGGTGAGAGCTGAGGGCACTCTCGATCTTGGCGATCTCGCTCTCGGCCGCAGACTCGAGCTTGGAGATGATGCTAGTGACGTTGTGCGACATCGCGCTTGCTGACGCCTTGGCCGAGGAGGCAGACGCAGAAGCGGAAACGCTAGACGAGGTCGAGTTGTGCTTCTTGCCGCCGAACAGGTCCGAGAGCAAGTTGCGCGACTCGACCATGGTAGAGTTCATGCTAGCACTCGCTGACGGCGAGGCAGACGCGCTGGCGCTGGCAGAGTGGCTGGCGCTCGAGTGATGCTTCTCTAGCGCACTCTCGATCTTCTCGATGATACTCTCGATCTTGTTGGTGGCCGACGCTTTGGCGCTGGTACTAAGCGTGTGACTTACGTGCGAGGTGTAGTTCACTGCGTAAGTGGGCATAGTGATGTTGTGCGACGCGGTAGAGTGCGCGGCAGTAGAGTGCGAGGTCGACGTAGCGTTGGTGGTGCTGTTCGAGTAGTGGTTGGCTTTGTGGAACAAGTCCAAAGGCGCGGCTTGGGTGGCTGTATAACGGAGTATGTTAGTCAGCGATAGCGACAGCGTTTGCACGGGCTGAGAAAGGATATGATGACTCACCAGCAAGGCCAGAGAGGAGAGCGAGCAACGAAGTGGTGGAGAAGTACATCTTAATTATAGAGAATGTAGTGGACAGGCAGTCAAGGCAAAGGTGAAGAGGAATGGGTATGGGTCAAAGTACTTTGGACAAGTGAGAGATCAAGTCGTTGGGGAAAAGATCTCTGGCGATGGACGAGCAGGGGTATTTATACCTTTCAGACGAGGGTGTAAGTAGTGATCAGTGAGCAATGAGCGATGAACAGTGAGCACCCTCGAACGTAGCTCGGGCTCCACAAACGTTTATGATCAATGGCGTTTGACTAGTAGTCAGTAGTGAGATTGGGGACTGCGGAGTAATCAGTTCGAGGTCCAACTTGTATTCAATACCATTAAGCTTCGAGCAATGATCGAACATGGTAAGCGAGCAGATACACGAACGAGAAGCAGGAACGGCGAGCACCGTATGTGGAGAACAGAGCAGAAGGCTAGGGATGGAGGGATGGTCGATCTGACCCTCTCTTCGTTCCTCTACAGACCCCGAGACGAGACTCCAGGAGATCTGGCAATCTAGCGCTCCGAGATCGAGGGTCGGGCTAAGTATAGATCGGCGATGCCCTGGAGTGAGAGGGGTAGATGGCATAGATGGTAGGTATCATGGGAATACGTCGGATGGACGCAAATGGTTTGGTAGGCAGAATAGTCGTTCATCAATCAGTGATTTAGTACTAAAGTGTCTCGTCTCGAACAAACACCGAACCATCAACCCACCAAAGCAGTATCGCTCGCGATTTAGCTTCTAGCTTCGAGCTTTGACTCGGAAGCAGGGTCGCGCTAGTCCAGATCGTCGATCGGCGCTGACGTTATTCTGGACGAGTTTTACCTTATTGGTCGATCAACGTAGAAACAGTCTGGACCAAGTTGTTCTCATCCGGCATTTGCGCAGCTGTACAAGGCACTTTGTTGCTGGTGATATCGTCGGATTGGGCACGAAGGGATCTCTCTGTGCTAGCTAGATATAGATATGGGTTAGCTAGTAGATGATAAATGAGAGGCCTAAACAGCTTGCACTTTACGTAGACTCGCCTAGCGCTCGTTCAGGCGCCGATCATCTGACTCTGTATCCATGTATAGCTAGACAGTCATCCGGAAATGGCAGATGCAGCATTCGCATCAAATATCAGTAATTCCAGTAATTTATATCATGAGCCTCGGCCAATTCCCGAATTCGACAGATCGAGGAATATGATCGGACACTAGCGCCAAAGTTTATCGTGATAAGGAATTTGACCGAAAGCGGTACTACCTGCACTGCCCACTGTACAAATGATTTTTACACTGCACTGTTACTATTGCCATACATAATTACTGTAAGGTGATGCATACGATGGTACTGCTAGACCAATGATGATATTCCAGAGATCATCCAACCAGTATACGCTCTTAAAAGTCAAACTCTGTTTCCGGATTTACCGCAGTACAGATCAAAAGGCACTAAGGTAACTTATAAAGTCAAGCACCCCGGAATATCATGGTGAGACTCGACCATACAATAATTTACAATACGCTTCACCATACATGCTCCATGGCCAGTCTAACGCTCTTGGACACATTGTGATGTACAGCAAGAGCTTGTTAGAGTTGACGAGGCAGACTAACGACGCCGCTGACTTCATCGTCGACGTCAAGCGGGAAGCGAGAAGCGCTCAGAAATGACACTGATGTATTGAGGTGCTGTCTCCTTTTCAGCATGCTTCCTCAGAGAGCGACGCGTAAAAGGTGTATGGACGTGTGTATATGTAGAACGTCATACATGTATACACACTGCGTACAAGTCGTCATAGCGCGTCATCAAGGTCAAGCTTGGCTCGCATTGTCCATATTGCACTACGGTCCGTCATGACATACGCTTACGCGGAAGTCGAAGCGGTGGCACTAGCCTCAGTGATAGCCGAGATCGAAGCAGTGAGCGAAGCCGTAGGGAAATCGCTAGGTAGGGTCCCAGAGAACGACATCGTGCTGTTCCCCTCGCCATCGCCATCGCCACCACCACCGAAGGAAGGCGCAGTGCTGTTCCCGCCTCCACTCATCGTGGAGTTCGAGTCCGTGCCATTGCCAGCGCCACCAGTCATGGACAGAGTAACATTGCCCCCTGAACCGCCTATGGCAGGCGGGGAACCGGATGGTGGCGTGCCGGTAAAAGTCACAGTGCCCGATGGGAGTTCCATATCGGACATCGTGGCGGTGGCGGAGTCGGCGAGCGAAGTCGAGTCCGACTCGGCCGGAGCGGGCGCAGCCATCGCTAAAGTATCAAATCCAGATCAGCGGCGTTCTCGCGGAAGAGGTTATCCTGCTCAATATGCAGCAAAAATGGGAATGATGATCATCGATTAATCGTACTACTCACAGCTTCCGACCAAAGCGAGAAGGGTAAATGCCAGAGACGCGCGCATTGTACTGAATTTGTAAAGTTAAGTAAACGAGTCGGTGAAAGTATACTGTATATGTTCGTAAATTGTCAACCGTATAGAGTGACAGTGACAGTATAGCTCGATAAGTACTTTATGACTGACTTCCCATCTCACTCATCTCTTATATACCTCCAAAGTCGCTGAACACAGCGCGCAGCGCCTCTCATCGCCCTTTCATCCTGTATCGCATCTCGCTGCGCGATATCGTAACGCAGTGCTTCATCCTACCATCAACCCCTTTGGCTGCGCTTGCTCGCACAGCAACGCGTTTCAGCCTATAAACAACCACCTCCTCAACTGCGGCTCTGCGGATCGCCATCTTACGCATACATCACTCACTGCAACGCGTCAACCTGCATGCGCATCTGATATGCCAAGCTTGCAATCTCGCTTACTAGCCTGCAATCCTGTTTGATACCGTACCACCACACGTTTCAACATGCGCAGTGTTTCACAAAGAACAGCTTGAAGCTGCGTTATCCATAATAGCACAGGTTGTAATCAAGGCGATGATGCTGCACGCAGCAAATTGTGAATTGCCGTACTAGAATTAGCACTGAATGCATAGCATACAGCAGTCAAATAGCCTGCTAACACATCTTAAATCTATAAACAACTACTAAGCCAGGCGTCAAGGTTCAAGCGATATGAGGCGCAAACCGGTGTCTGGACAACATCTTAGTGGCTTTGCTTCAATCGAGTATATACAAGTCTACCACCCATGACCTGGACCTTGATTTCGCCTATTATGGTCCTCCCAACCCCTGTATGGATCTGGATAACCTTGATCCTGCTGAGGCTGCTGCTCATATTGCGGCAACGAATACCCTCCACCACTCTCTTGAGATCGACTCCTATCCATTGTCGCGCCCAAAGGCAAAGAAGCAGGATCATTCCTATCCCATCTCGTCTGACCGACGCGAGCTTCCTCATCCCCTGACTGGCCTGAAGCAGCACGTCTCAAGGTGGGCGGTGTGTAACCGTGAGGGGGTATAGGGTAGGCTGAGGGTGGATACGGAACTCCGACGTCGCCAGAATGGTCGTCCCACCCTAGTTGACTTGGCTCTTGGGCGTGATCAAGCAGTGGCGAGGAGGTTATCTCTTCTGCGTTGGGATCCGACAACGCGGACCGATGAGTTGGGTAACCTCGACTGCCCTGCCTGACAGGCATTGGCGGCACACGATAGTCTTCCGATCGCTCTCGTTGAGCAAGCAAGTAGTCGGTTGACGGGTTGTCCAGAGGCAGATTGACAGTCGAGTTGAAGGCTGATGGCGAATCTTGACCAGGTAAAGGGTAATGCTCGTAAGCCTGCAAGCCTGGTGTGGGCATGCGAGAAGAATATTCGCTCTTGCCGCCCAGCATGTCCGTCGAAGCGATAGATCGTGCATCCCATTCGGCTTGGTGAGCTTCGTCTCGTGGTCCATCGCGAGTAGGATCGTATTCGAGGTTTTCCTACACGCATTGTCAGCTTTGTACTGAGACAAACCTGATCGTATATCCGAGCGGCAACTTACTTCGCGAACAGCTTTGATCTCGACACCATCGTGCTCGTGCTTTCCCGCAAACCAAGGATAGGCACTCAATACTTCTCGCGCAAGCTGCTCCTGACTCTTGTGCACCATGACCGTGTAGAGCTTGTCGTGTTGCAAAGCAGGGTGCAGGAACCTCTTCTCCATCTCGTGATGTCCAGTTCGTTTCTCCGACCAACTGTTCCTGCGCTCTTCTTCTGCTTCTTGCGGTGTCGGCTCATAGTAGCGGAACCTCTTTTCGGATGTCTTGTTGAGGTATATCTTGAATGCGAAGATTATGAGGATTGGGGGCGCGCCGGCAATGCAGTCAAGCCATCGTTGACGGATCAGTCCAGTGGCTACTTTGGATCAGCGCGACGCCTCGGGTCCAATACTATGCGACTCACTCAATACCATGAGCAGCTGCATCAGAACGCAGCACGCTAGAATACGGTTGACGTAGACGTTCCACATACGACCGCCACTTTCGGCGCGGGAGATGAAAACATAAAGCAACTGGTACTTGTACTGCTCACTGTATCAGCAACTGTCTGCTAGCTCAGAATACGGCGCTACGACACTCACGACAACCGAGGAGAACCAAAATACGAAACAGGCGCCGATAGCAACGAGCGGCGCAAGCGGAGCGTAGATAAGTCCAACCGCGGCGATGAAGAGTAGATTGACGACAACTAAAAGGCGCTGTCAGTTTACAGCATACAACGGTCCGATCTCATGGCACCCACTGATAGCATATTCGAAATAGCCTGGCTTTGTCATCTCGCGGATGGTTCGCGGCGTATGAGAGAACATGAAGCGACGCAAAGACACCAAAGCGAGCTTGATAAGTTGGATAAGTTCGAAGATGATCAAAAATCCTCGAAGAGGCAGCCAGGTCAACCAATCTGCATTGCGTCAGTCAACTAGGATACCTTCATTACCAAACGTGGTGGTGACTCACAAGTACTCTGCTGCACATATGTGCCCTGGATTTCATCTGGAATATCTTTCAAGCCTGATAAAATCGCCGATGCACTCTGGTGTTTCCCAATTTGTACGACGACCTTTGCAATAGCGGTGTAGACAACGCCCAAGAGGGAGAAGATGACCAAGTTGGAAACGATCATGAAGAAGAAGTAGCGTGCGGTGACAGCACGGTCCAAGCGTGATCTTGTGGTAGCGCCTAAGTAAGCTTATCAGCGACAACGACGACGACAGGAATGTTCATCGGACTTGAGCTCACCCTGATAACGACTGATCTTCCTCATCAAATACGGAAGCAAGAAACCAAAGATAGCAGATACGATCGATGGCAGGATACCGGACACCAACGAAAACTGGTTACGGTTAAATTGGTCAACATCTGCCATGATGGCTTAAAAAAGGGCCACTCACTGTCCAATCACCCCACTGCCCTGCATTTTGCCAGGTCGCCAGCCAGCTCACATACACAGTCAACGAACTCAAGTTGGCAATCAACGAGACGACCAGAAGCTACGGGGAAGACGACGGATATTAGCATGAGACCGCGAAATGGAAAAGCGCGATACGCACGGGCAATGTGTTGAAAAAGCAAACTATGCCGATGATGATGAAACCAAAAGTTCTCCTTGACGCGATCTCGGCAGGTTCTTTCGATATATTTTGCCAGACAATGTCATTTGGCATCGGCGCAAGATGTAGTTGCGCGCCGAACAGTTCCTTCAGCTTGCCCTGATGAGACCGAGCGATACGGTGGGCTTCGGCAATGGTCTTGAAAGTGACAAAGCCTGACAAAACCCTTTTCAGCACCGCTTACTGCCTATTTTGCAAGGTAAGCTTACCATAATTCTCGCCCTCGATCCTGTTGACATTCTTGCCGCCTTTCCTTGCATGGCGCTCTTTGCGCAATAGAGAATCGATAGCTTGACGTTTGGCATCGATCTTGTCTCGCAAAAATTTGATCTCCTTGGCGTGAAAGTCGATGGCATCCTACATTCTATCATCAGCCATTATCTCTACGGAGTGAATATGAACGTACCTTCTTGACGCCTCCCATACCCAAGAAACCACCTTTCCGTATGGTTGGCCTGTTCTTGGCCATCTTATCGCCTTTTAGATATTTGACCAGATGCTCCTCTAGCTCTGAAACAGCCTTGTTGTGGTCTTCAACCATATCCGGAAAGTCCTCCAAACGACGTCCAATGGTGGTGCAGTCAATCTCGGGGCCTAATGCAGGTCAGTCTTCACAGATATGGTCGCGTACACGGCACTAACCAATCTTGATGCCGTCAACTTTCAATAGACCCATCAGTGAGACCAGGCCTTGATCACTTCGGTAGTCTTTTCGTACTTGAGTGACCTATATTTGAAGTCAGCTGGATGTCTTGAAAAGTCTCCTTAGCTCACCATAAGAGTTCTCGAGTAAATTTTTGACTGATAGGCCGGCGACCTAAACCACCTCATTCGAAGCATAACCTAGCATGTGTGTCAGTAGGCAGCCAGGTTCTCTTGCTTAAGCGAAACTCACCATTGCTTGCCAATTGTGCCAGACTGCGAATGGTCAATACTTGATCGAACTCGAACGATATAGGACTTACCAAAGTACATAACAATGAAATCTGTTTCAAAGCTTGATTAGCATGTCAAGGAAAGTTGAAGAAACGATTGTCAACGTACTGATGAGATAGCTTGCTCCCAAAGCAGACCACGTCCATCCACCCGACACATCTTGTACGGTCAAGATACTAAGAGCGTTACGACTGCTGCTATTGACGTATTTGAGATTGTAGACAATATCGATGACGAGTAATGCCACGCCAAGGATGGAAACGATGGAGAAGATGTTCCGGAGCATGCGGACAAAACGGAGAAAGGTCGTGGCGTCGAGGCCTGATAACACACCATTCAGTGACTTGTACTTAGGCTCAACAAGACTTTTAGCTCACCGATGTTCGCGATCATCTGCTCCTCCTTCAGGTGGATGACGGGGCTGAGCCAAGCGAAGAAGCCGTTGGATAGAGTAGGAGGTGGAGGCTCATAATCTGGGTCGTCTGCTGGGTCTGCCGGGCGGGGCAGCTGGTATTTGATCTGTACCACACTGGATTAGCTGAGATAGGTTGCGACAGCCGAGAAACACCAACTTTTGGGGCGTAGACCTGCGCGGGAGGAAGGAAACGGAGAGCAGACATCAGCTCATTCATCAAAACGACTTGTAGAAAGGCTGCATTCTCTGAAACTCACCTTCTTCTCCCTCGGACGGAAGAAGGAGAAAGCCAGAACGGTCGCCACGGTGATCCCCGCCATCAAGGCCATCTGGGATCCTACAGCTTTGACCGAGACACTGGAGAGCGTGGCCTCGTACGCCGCCACGAGGGACGAGACGGTCTCTTCGTCTATTGTCGACGACATTGCGTAACTCAATGCGTGACAAGGCGAAAGAGGATGGGAAAGAGCTTGCGAGTTGTACCTGATGTAGGGGCGCTCAGCACCTCAAGTTGTCGGAGCAGCGACGATCCGGTGATCCTTCCGTCCTCCTTCTCTCACACAGGTGAGAGTATGATGTAAAGGTACTCTTTCACTCGGCACTCGCTACGAGTCGAGTATGAACGAGCGGTCAAGTAATGGTTGAACCGTCAAAGAGCGTCGTGTGAGCAGTGTGACAAGTGATATTCCTGACAGATAAGATGGCAAGCCGTGAAAGATCGCAATGAGTAAATCGTGTGAGTGAGTGGATCGTGGTGACAGACAATGAAGGAGAAGATAAAAAGTGTAATGTTTCATCAAAACCCCCTTTGCTTCACGCTCGGCTCTTGGCACACTCCAATTATTTCACGCGTAAAGATGCGGTGCATCAGTTTTATTATATTCAGGGTGATACCCCGCATCACTGTGCCACGTGAAAATCAGAATGAAAAAAAGAGTCTGGAACATGAAACCCGTTCGCACAGCTCTGGATCTTTCGCTTATTGTTCTTCTCATACAGTTCTGGGGTCCACCCATTTCAACAAGAGACAATGATGACATGCGACATGCTGAACAGCGATAGGAAACCCCTCACAACGTGCTACGCTCTTATCTCCACCTGTTAAACGCTATGGGTTGACCATACCCAGCCAACTGCGCCGGAGGTATACCCACGTTTACCATTGCAGGTGGATTTGCTGCCGCCGGCGCTGGAGCGTAACTGTCCCAGCCCCACCAGTGGTGCTGTTCGGTCATTGGCTGACCCCAGAACGGCTGATGCTGCCATGACGCATTTGCTGCAGTTCCAGGTTGCATCATCGCTCCTTGTCCTCCTTGTCCGGACCAATATACTTCTTTCCGACCCTTGCGAGGACGATTCGGATTGAGGAACGAGAGTGGATTGTCTCGTAGGAAGGCTTCCCGATCAGTCGCGGACAAGCGGGAGAACGCCGTTATCTAATTTGAGCGGTTACATCAGCGGAAGACCGTCCCCGTTGCAGATCTTGGTCGATTTACGCACCTCCGCATCCATCTGCCGCTTCTTGCGTACCCACCACATGATGGCTACTATCAATGCTAACCCTACCACACCTCCCGTAACTCCGATAGCGACTCCCAGTTTTTCTTTCGCCGTAGTCGGCTGAGGATCGACCGGTAGCGTGCTCGGTGTAGAAGTTGAGACAGAAGCAAAGACTGTGTACGGGTCGATGGGTGACGAGGGTCCCGGTGACCAAGTCGGCTTGGCGGCAATGGATAAAGCCTGCGTGGCAAAGAAGGATTTCTCTTGTAAGAGTGGGAAGGCGCATTGGTTGTTCTCGGTCTTTGACCATGATGACCCTCAGCTTCACGGCAAGTTGGAAGGATGAAGAAGGGGCTTACAACGTTGGCTTGCATATATGTCTCGTTCACGACGAACATGTACCATCCAGGATCTGTGAAAACGAACGGATAAGAGATCGCGTAGTTCTCGACTGTAGCTCTGGAAGCGGGATCAGCTTGTAACTTTCCCTAACCAGGTGGAATCGTCGAAGCTGTTTGTTTCATGATAAACCCAAAGACGTACCCGCAGAGACCATTGCTGCCCACTGGCACAGCTCCACTACTTGTCGGATCGTCTGTGCCACTGGAAGGAAAGACATTGACCTGTAAAGACATTCATAGCAGAAGTCAGCTGAAGCCTGCAAGATGTACAGTTGGGAGCTGACAGCATAGTCCGGGAAGATGAGTAGGGGTTGCAATTGTCTGATCCAGCTGCCGTACGTCGGAGCTGGTCTAGGTATGATATCGACAAAACCAAACGTGTAGTTCAAGCCTATTCAGCGTGACATGCGATCAGTAAAGTCTTGTGTGCAGCTGTACTTACCGATATATAAGTTATCATTGTATGGATTTGGCATAATGAGACCTAATGTTGGAGCGACTTCGACTATTGACGTTGAGGATAGACTGGCAGTGCTTGTGATAGTACCAGTGGCAGTCGAGTTATCCTCCGTCACCCAGACGGTAATGGTAGATTGAGGCGTGACGTCTGTAGTGCTGAGCTCGGCGTGGTTGATCGTCAAGCCGTCTCTTTGGTAGATTCTATCTTGCTTCTCGGAGACATGTACGGAAGGAAGGAGTGTAGGCAGTATAGTCGGCGACGATAGTGGTAGAATGTCGATGAACGCTACTGTAGTTTGGGTTGGCAGTACGAACGGGAGGATGGCTGAGCATGACAAGACCCAAGCTATGCTGTGGGAGCGAGTGGATGTAAACATGGCTGACTAACAGCATGAGGGAAGATCAGTAGCAGCGAGGAAAGGATGAGATCAAAGTCGAGATGACACTTGATCAGCCTTGGGTCAAACACGGTGTGCTTTGCTCTGATTTCACTCAACTTTAGAGACGGACGACCTCCACCCGGCCAACGATATCTGAGTTTACGTAAAAAGGAACGGCCACGAACAACAAAGGGTCTAGGGATGACGTAACTAGGTCAATCATGAGAGGAACGAAATTCGCTGCGTTGCGTGTTTGTTGTCATGTGCCCTTTCTCTCTGCCCGCAATTTTACAACATCTCCTAATTCCTCTTCCCCTCTTCAGCTGACGATACTCACTTCAATCTCTTCTTCCAACTCTTTCACTTGTCTCGCTACCCAAGCAACCAAACAGCAGTCATGTCCCTCACCGACGGTCTACTCATCAAGGTACGCCGCTTTCCTCTGTGCCATCACCACTCTCGTTGTCACAGGTCGCAGACTCCCCGCTGACATACCTTTGCCACCTGGTTTTGCAGCTCGTGAACATCGTCGTCTACGCCGTGTCCCTCGGCAGCAATGTCTACAGCGTCGCGGGCCCAGAGGACATGTACGGGTCCTCTAAAGTGACCTACATCACTCCTTCCTAGTGCGTATCATATTTAGCGTGCTTCCTCCATGCCGTGTCTTTTGTGAGTACATACTAACATTTTGCGGCGTGAATTAGCTACGCGTTCTACGTCTGGTCCCTGATCCATCTGCTGTTGTTGGGCACTATCGTCTTCCAATTCACTGCTCGAGGCAAGGAGATCATCGTCGACTCCATCGCGTGGCGTTTCGCTCTCTTGGGCTTGTTCAACGCCATCTACGTCTTCTTCTGGGCTAGGCACTGGTACATCCTCGCTTTCGTCCTCAGTCTCTTGGTCAGTGCCACAGTTAGCCAGATCTACTATATCGTCAAGAAGAGCCATTCAGACCGCGAAAGTCTTGGCGAAGAGGCTTTTGTCCACCTCCCCTTCTCCCTCTTCCACGGCTGTAAGTGTATCAATCATTCTATCAAGCATCATTGATTTATGCTGATCACCGTTATGATGCAGGGACCATCGTACTTGTCGTCCTCTCCGCATTCGAGGCATTCGGCGTCAACGCACACACCCACAAGGCCGGTATCTGGACCAAGGCCTTTGTCTTCCTCGCGTTTGTTTTCCTCGAGACTACAGCCGCCGCATACGCCTTTGCCAGCAAGGAAGGTGACGCTGCAGGAGCTGCTGCCATTACTTGGGCGCTCTTCGCTATTTGTGAGCTGGCTCCTAGTGTGCCTTCGGGAGTATTATGCTGACATTGCTTTCTTGCCCCTAGTCATCCACCAGACCAGCTCAAAGTTCATTCACTGGAGTGCTTTGGCCTTCTTCCTCCTCTCGCTCTTGGCCATTGTTAAGTCGCTGATGTGAGCTCAATCGCTACAGAGATGTGACAACAAGCTGACAATGACTGTAGCACCACCCTCCGCGGCTCTGGCAGCCTCTTGCACGACGAGGAGCGCGCCCCGCTCGTTTCTGGCTCGTCCTAAGCTGCTCGCACCGAAGCAAGTCCGATCATACACGAGTATGAAGAACTTGATGTGAACGACCGAGTGTTTATACAGCCTGAAGTTTTGTGATAATGATGAGATAATGAAGTGACGATCGTATGAGATCTGTGTCGGACAGGAGAATGACATGAAGGAGGAAGAAGTGCGCAGGCTTGACAATATGACTTCTCATGCAGATATGATGTTCGTCAATCGCGTTTAATCCAGGTTCATTTCTTTGCCCGCGTACTACGTCTTGTTCCAGTCGACTTGGGTGATCCCTCAGCCTTGACAATCTTAGTCTTTTTGGTTGCTTTCTGCTCCTCTTTCTTTACCGGCTTTTCCTTTTCTTCAGTCGTTGTCGGGCTAGCCTTCCGCTTGACATTGGATTTTGAGGTTATGCTATTCTTCTTGTTTGCAGGACGGAGCAAGTCGTCGAATCCACCTTGGGTACCAAGCATCACCACGGCGTCGAAAGCGGCTTGCTCGACCGGCTGGACACCTAGTATCATCAGCTTGGTCAGCGTCTTTGTCCGAGGGGTAAAACTAGTGCTTGCAAAGAGATGAACTACTCACTTAATCGACCTCTGTTCACTAGCTGCATCCCCTTAATAGCCTGGAAGCCTTCTTGGCCTATATAAGCAATTTCCTCCGGCAGCTTATCGGACGTAGCGAGGAATTTGATCAGAGCTAACGTCGGTGGATGCGGGAGGCGTTCGATGAATTTCACATTCACCATATACCATGTGGGTGCATCTTGCGATGATTTGGGATCGTGATATGGGTGATTACTGTAGACCATTGGGGGGTAGAATATTCAGCTATTAACCTGAGAGATAATGAGTTGAATGTGAGTAAGACTGACGGGTCCCATGCGGTATCTACTTTCTGTGTGAGCTGTGCCTACCATAACAAGGGTAAGGAACCGGCAGCTCACAATCTGGATAACCCTCTTTTGCTATTTCCGCAATAGCGAACACGCCTACACGCAGTGTCATCTTAGCTATAAGACCACGAGAGATTCTATGCCACTAATGAGAGAGTCGACCCACCTGGCACCTTGGTATTACTATGGTAAAATAAGACCTTGTCCCTCAACTTCATCTTCTCCTTCATGATCTTCTTGGCTTCGTGATTGCGCACTCCTATCGAGGCTTCGGTATCAGCATGCTCAACTAACAAGGGTGAAAGCGCTCTCACCGTCCCATGGTGACACTCTTCCAGCGCAATCGTACATAGCGATAGTAAGCTCCTCTATTTGCACCTTATCCTGATACACGATACGCAATCTTAACGACATACCCGATCTTCTCAAAATCGTCCACTGAGAACTGCACTATATCAGCTCTGATGTCGAATATCGGTGGCAACAGCTGAACCCACTTTGACATCTTTCCCTTTGACAACCCTCGAGTCAGGCTCCGCTTTCATAAGCCATGGCATGATGTGCTCTGCGCGTGGAGGCGAAATAGGTCTGCGATCGATGATATATGTATAGTAGATATCAACATGAGCAAGCTTCTCTTGTCAACATTGGTACCGTGCCTGAGTGAGTGAATGAGTGATGATACTGTTTTCCCACGGTGGTAGATCTAGAGATTTCCAGGGGCCCATGTTTTCGAGATTTTGATTTTGCATTTGCGTTTGCATGATACAGTCAAATAGTGCATTAAAAGATATACTTGAAGAAGCAGACCCAGCAGCGACGCAACGACCATCATGTCGTCAACGACGACACCGACGAACCACGTCGCCTTCTCGGACTCTGTAAGCGAAGCTGGACCATCGAGACAACCCTACGTTCATCCCGAACGGCAGATTAGTGGTGTCCACACTCCCAAAGAGAGCAAGCCGAAGGCAAAGGTAAGCCGGCGAATTTTACATCACTTTGGGACTAAGCTGACTGCATCGTCGTCGATGGTGGTCCAGAGCGATAATCAGAAGAGATACGAGAAGAAGAAGAATAAGAAGAGGAAAAAGGTTTTGGCAGCTAAGAGGGCCGCGGCGCCAAAGAACAAAGTCTGGAAGCCTGATCCTGTTCTCGAGGCATTACGAAAGGCGACCAGTGCCAGTACACCTGTCAGCGCTGATAGTGGCGCAGAAAAGACCAATGGTGTAGACTCATCCAAGCAGAAGGAGGATGAGCGGCGTGTGGAAGTCACCAAGGATGCTGAGCTGGAGACGAATACACCGAAAAAGAAGGACAAAGAAGGCAAGAAAGACAAGAAGAATAAGAAAGAGAAAAAGGAGAAGAATGCCACGAAAGCCAGTTCAGTCGCTGAGCCAAGTACTGAAGCTGGGGGAGAAGCAGAGCTCGATTCTGACGCAGAGAGGGAGAAGCGTAAACGCGAAAAGAGGGAGAAGAGGGAGAAACGCGACCGCACAGAACGTCGAAGACTCGAGAGAGAAGAGCGGGAAAGAGCAATTGAGCTCGCCGCTCGAGCAGCAGACGGGGCTATGGCCGTCGATGGCGAAGAGACAGCTGATGCGGAGTCGGAAGCCGCTGCTAATGGCGCAGAAGAAGGAAGTCCTGACGGCGACGACGATGAGGCAGACGCAATGGACGTTTCAGCCGAAGTAGAAGCTGGTCCGTCCAACATCGATGATGGTCGCGCGCGTTCACCCTCGCCACCACCATTGCAAGCTTTTCCTCTCCCGCGAGCTGCGCCGGCACCCGACGCGGCGGTCTTGGCTCGACAAGGTCTGCCGGCAGGTTTGGAGGACGCAGTCTTCATCGACCAGGATCTGCGGGTGAAGGTTGATGAGCTGGAAATACCGAAGACGTTCGGCAAGGAGAGCGCGCTTAGTGAGAGGATGAAAGGTCGTTTGAGAGACATTGGTATCGACGACTTCTTTGCTGGTGCGTGTACCTCCGCTTCTGACATCATTGGGTATCGTCGTCCGGATAGTTTAGCTGATAGCATTGCTTCTACCTCGTCGTTTCAGTGCAAGCGGCAATTTTACCCCATCTCTTACCCCTGCGCCTAGTCCCTTTCCCCTACTCGGAACTGAACGACTACCTCATCTCCGCTCCAACAGGTTCAGGCAAGACATTAGCTTACGCCGTACCCATCGTCGAAATACTGTCTACAAGGATCATAACGAGATTACGAGCGTTGATCGTGTTGCCCACTCGAGACTTGGTTGTGCAAGTGAGGGAGACGCTGGAGGAGCTTGCGAAAGGGACTGGTCTGAACGTGAGTGCGGCTTACATCTGTGCGACAGGCACTATGGCTGAATGAACGAACGATGCTACGACATACAGATCGGCGCCATTACTGGCCAGCACTCTTTCTCACAAGAACAGAGTCAGCTCGTGGCAGATCTCGAAACACCGTAAGTTAGCCGGATACCCTCGTGAGGCACACATGACAGTGCTGATTTTTGGTTCTACTTTATAGGTTACTTGGCGGGTCATCGAAGCTCGACATTCTTATTGCTACTCCGGGACGACTGATGGATCACCTAGCATCAACTCCCAACTTTACTCTACAGCATTTGCGTTTCCTTGTGAGTACTCTACGTAGTATCACGCAGCATCATTCAGACTGCTGATCACAACATATTAGGTGATTGACGAAGCGGATCGGTTACTCAACCAGTCTTTCCAGGACTGGCTCGCGCAAGTTCTGGCTTACACCCGTCCTCCAGAGAAGCCTGTCGAGCCAAGCTTCCAGATTCAGCGTTATGACAATGTAGCGCCGGCTTGGATGGAAGCTTACGGTCTGATCAAGAGAGACGCAGAGTGGAACATGCGTCCGAGAAATGTCGTGAGCTGACGCTTGCCAAAGTGTACCTAACGCATATGAAGAAGCGAGCTGATTGAGATTGATGCATACGCAGTGCCAAAAACTCTTGTTCTCCGCTACCCTTACTCGAGATCCGTCAAAAGTGGCAGCACTCGCACTACAATCACCGCAATACTACATAGTGCAATCGACAGTTCTACCGAGCGAACCGGTACACATAGGCGAACAATTCGCTTTCCCCACCTCACTAACGGAGAAGATGTTGATTTTGCCCTCGGCACTGAAACCCCTCAACCTCATTCACCTGATCCACCATCCCGAATTCAACGTTGATTCAGGATTGGTTTTCACCAAGTCGGTCGAGAGCGCACAGAGATTATTGAAGCTGTTGGAATTCTTCGAGGACGCGTATGTCCTTGGTGGAGGAGGTGGGAAGCGAGTTGTCATTAAGGGATACACTGGCGAAATGAGGAATAACGAGAGGAAGAAGCTTCTCGCAGAGTTCGCAGAGGGCAAAGTCAATCTGTGAGTGGCACACAACGCACGAAAACCAAAGTGAAGTGTGAAGTACAAGCTGATTTTCCCTTTCATTCGCTATCAGACTCGTCTGCTCAGACCTCATTGCGAGAGGTATGGACTTGCCCACTGTCTCCCACGTTGTCTCATACGATGTTCCACTGGATATGCGTAAATATGTCCATCGTGTTGGCCGAACAGCGCGTGCTGGCCGTGAAGGCACAGCATGGACTTTGGTCGAGAAGCAAGAGGTGTGTCATCTCGTTTTTTCCACTTGTCAAAACCGTTCATTTTTCGCTAATCATCTGGCTTTCTGTATAGGCTCTACACTTCAAGGGCATGCTCAAGACTGCTGGACATATCAAGCAAGTGCGGAAAGTCAAAGTGCAAGAAGAGAGTTTGGCGGGTTACAGAGAGAGCTATGATGTGAGTCTTTGGTCTCTCGAAATAACCTCTGTGCTCATTGATCGATGATTCTTGGTAGATCGCCATGAAGCGGCTCAAAGAGCATTTCGGGCGGGATGCGTAAGATATCGAGAGGTTGAGCATGAACAAATCGTGGTATTGCATTACACATCTAGATACATATATACATTGCATAGATACCGGCATGATATACCTGTGACCAGGGCGACTCAGCGGAGAAGTTTAAAGACAATATATGAGTTGCGCTTACAACTTGTGGGCAATATTTCTTTCTCCGTCTCCATATTCAGGTTGTCTGTATCCTATAGAAAGACAAGTGTCTCATGTCGATGCTGGTTGCTCAGCGGCGGGATTGGGAGGTAGATCATTTATGAGAGCTGTACACTCCTCCACGAGCTTTTGGGCATTGAAGTCACCGTCCTCAGCCGCAGCGTCTAAACGTGGTCCAAGAGTATCCCAATATGATCGAATCTTCTCTGGTGGTTCTACAATAACGCCCCATGCCATTAGCAAGGGCATCGCAAAACGCAAATCGCGAAAGCTGTACGCACCATTCGCTGTGCACATGAGACGTAATCTCGCTGCTCCCAGCTCAGCCTCGGATGCGTCCGCCTGACCGTGATCATCGTTTTCGGTCTCGCTCTCGCGATCAGGCAAAGCGACCGAATCGACTAACTGCGAAATGGACGAGAAAGATTGTTGCAGATTAGTCACTATCGATAAGAGCTGCGGTGTTCGTGAATTCAAGTGCGAGATAGTATCTCCCGCCGCGAACAGCTATGTGGCTATATCAGCGTCGTGCGGAGACATAAGAGATTCATGAGATAGAAGAGATGAAGGTAGAGGTAGAAACTCACTTCATGGTGATGATTGTATACCAACGAATGCCTTGAGCCTTCCAGATTACCAATGTCTGCGAAATCTCTGTCAGCTCAACGCACAGGAATAGAGCCATATAGCTTCTGGGCGCAATAGACGAGATGTAGACAACGATACATACCCGCAGACAAGGCAGAGGCTTTACGCATCAATTCGCTCAGCGAAGCTTTGGATATGAGATTATCATAGTATGCCGAAGCGTTGAATGCGGGAGAGTCTGTGCAGGTTGTCAGCTGTAGTACTAAGCGTTCTCCATCCATCACACTCACCGATATCAAGTGGATCACCAACAACTTTCTTCCGTGACCGCTTCGACCCTTCAGCACTCCCCTCGCCTGCCTCTACTTCCTCCTTGACACCTTCGCCCGTGATCCCATAAAAGTTCCTCAGCTGCTCTCTCCTTGCTCGTCTTTGGTCTGCCGCATTCCCTCTGCGCGCATCTCCCCCAACTTGCGAAGACAAAGGATCGGGACTGTTGGGATTCAAACCACTTGATCTCCGAGCTAATGTCGATGATCGAGCTGCTGGTGATTGTTGCGCTGCTACAGGGTGCTCAGACAGTCGGCGCGTAGGTGTTGGTGCTGCCATCGACATCGCTTTGTGCACCTTGCATCAACAGTACAACAACACAAGTTGAATAACGCGTTACGTTCACTCAGTCGATACATCATATCTATTCAATATCACGTGACTCATTCATCGTTTTTCCGCTTTTGCTCAATTTCGTCTGACGACCACATCTCCTCTTTCTCTCCCTCCTTTGTCTTTTGTACAATCCATCGATTCACATATTACCACTACTCTAATTCATCTTGACTCCCACGTCGCCTGCTTAAAAGTCCCTGTGTCTCAGAAAGGACTCATACCTACACAACTCGGTTCGACAAGCAATCCGTGTCTGAGCAAAAGCAAAAAATTGGTAACCGACTCGTACCCACGACCCGAGCGAGACAAGACATTCGTCATCTCATATCGACTTTTACTCCGCCGCAACTAATAACAGACGGCTGGATATCACCTGGAAAAGAACACTTTCCTCCCGCTACTGCCAGCATCGCTCTCGATCATCTCGACAATCACACTTAATATTCTTCAATAATGTCGACATCAGCAATCCCCGCTGCTGCCGCAACGGCCAACGCCAATACACTTTCCGAGGCTCTTGCTGCCACTTCAATTTCTTCTACACCCACAACGTCGTCTGAGCCAAAAGAACTGGAAGACGGCGAGATTGACGAGGGTGAAGAGGGCGAGAATGCAGAGGAAGAGGATGACGGAAAGGTCAAGACCGTTTTCGACAGTGCCGACAAATTCAATGTCAAGGTGAGTTGATGACCCTTTTCAGTGGCAAATAACGACCTTCACCCATGAACCGGGTCTATTCATTGCCCTCCTTTCCCATCTTACCTTGTCGTCGCAGCGGAATGGAGGAAGCTAATTGTCGTTCATGATAGCACCCCCTCTACTCCACCTGGACCCTCTTCTTCGACTCGCCTCAATCCAAAATGCTGCCCAAAACCCCCTCGGCGACTCCGCCAGTAGCACATGGTAAGCTTATTATCCTATTGATGATGTCAGGACAGGTCAAGCTGACAGCATTCTCAGGAGGATGGATGGAGGACATCCGAAAAGTAGTGTCGTTCGACAGCGTCGAGGAGTTCTGGGGATTGTACAACAACATCATCCCACCTTCTCAGCTTCCGGGCAAGGCAAATTACTACTTGTTCAAGGTGTGTCCGTCAATTTCCGTCGCCAACGCGACACTAATGATGTCTGGTGTGTAGGACGGTATCATGCCCGCTTGGGAAGACCCCAAGAACAAGAACGGTGGCAAATGGTCGCTTCAGGTGCCCAAGGAGAAGAGCAAGGGTGCCATTGACAAGATGTGGCTGTATACTGTATGTTCGATTGGCTGACATACAGATCGATACTGATCATGAGCGACGGTAACAGATGCTCGCTGCTATCGGAGAGACATTTGAGACCCCACTCGCTGGTCCAGATGACAAAACTCCCCCAGCACCCACTCAATCTGATTTGGTCACCGGTGTAATTGTCTCTTCTCGACCTGCTTTGTGAGTCTCGCCCATTGCACAGGTTTGGGACTTGGTACTGACCTCATTTTGCTAGCTACCGTATTTCAATCTGGACTCGCGAAGCGCCCGACACCAACCTCGCAGAAACAGATGCCCTGATGTCTCGCGTCATGACTATCGGCCGACACTTCAAAGTCTCTGTTCTCGGCTACGAGCTGGAACAGAAGCTTGTCACAGGTGGATTTCAGACCGAGGTCATGTTCGAGAGCCACAAGGACTCGGAGAAGAAGGGGAACAAGAACAAGCTCATCTTGTGAGGCGCGAGTGTGAATTATGAAAGTGAATAGCAGGAAGGCGTATAGAGCTGAGTGTGAAGGACAATGCGGCATAATGCGTCATTGTGCGAGCTTGCATACGGTGTTTGGTGGTGATGTGTGGATTCCACCCGGTTGCGTGGGTGTTGGTAGATCTCTTCTCTTGATTTGTGCATGACGACACAATGCATGTGTATTGGTACATCTCTGACGTTCAGTGAAACTATTCTCGTACAACAGATGGATCTGGTTATACACTGGAATAGACTAGTTGTACAACCAACCCTACTTGCAACTATCCGCTAAACTGCGAGACTGGATGCACTGAGAAATAGTCTCGTCACTAGCCAGTATACACCCTCAGCCAGCCACTGATTGATTCTCGACATACAAGGCATTTGGCGCTGGACGAATGATTCGAAGAGGGATGTAAGCGTATCCGTCCGTCGTCCAGCTGAGCGCTCTGGAATCCTTTCTCGTCGTTTTGATCATCCGTAATGGTCAAACACCCATTGACGTTTCTTTGATATAGTGGTGTTGTCGAAGGAGGAAGCAGATCTCGCCCGCGCATCTCGCTGCCGAATGATCCCTCTTTGGGCGGGCTATATCCCCCTCCAGCCAGTAATCGGGATTTGGGATGATTCGCCATTGCCCGAGCTAGCAGTACGTTGTACGGTATTCTCGTAGGACTGGTTTCAGGGGTAGGAAGGGTGGCAGCGGCTAATGTAGGAGAGTGGACTAGGGGTATTGGTCGCTCGTGCTCTGTCCTGTTCGTTGTGGGTGGCGCACAAGGACGGGAATGGCGGAGGATGAGGAGTGGTGCGCAGAGATGACACAGGTTGAGGTGGCAGCCTGGAAGACCATGTTTGCAATTAGCATCTAGCAAAAAGGCACAGAGTATATGCGACTGACTCACAAGGCAAGAGGACAGCTGACGGAGGTCGTGTGAGACAAAGCAGACATAAGGGATATGGTCTGTCCATTTCCATCTCATCCTTCGTAGTCCTGCTAGGCAACGGGACATTCGAGACAGGAGAGGGCGCTATATCTGAAATACATGAAGACGACGATATCACTGATGAAGACAGATCGGAGGACGAGTCATCGTCCATCACCAGATCAGGTATTGTGGTCGGAATGGGTACCGGGGCCGCTCGAGCTCGGGATTGTCTCGAATGATCAAGTTCGGCTCCGAGGGCATTGAGGTTGAACGCGGTTGATGCTATGGGCGACGACATCTGCTCTGCTGCTACATAAAGAAGGACGAGTTGATGATCTCACGAACGAACAATTGAATCGGGCTTGACTGCTGACCAACGACGAACCGTGCATTATGGCTTATAAAGACAATGAATGACCGGTTACTAACTTCCCGATCAATACAGTCACATGATCATCCCTCTTTACTGTATGTTTACACGACCAGTGCCACTTTTGTATATTGGCTGCGACCGTGGCATAGACACCGTGGCGATCCTTTCATATAGACCCCCTGCGACTCCTTGCAGTGGTGAGAGTATCTTTGGCTTTGGGCGACACAGGTGCATGAGTGTTTGCATCAGTCCCGAATGAGATCTTTCTCAATCAAGAGTGAGATGTACTAAGAACAAGCCATAATGGCACGCAGCAAGCACAGCTCACGCTCGCGATCACGCGGGCACGCCCCTTCAACCCAATCACGCTCTCACTCCCGACGTTCGGGCTCGCGCTCTCAACGCAAGAACGTATGGTGCAGCTCCGCTAACCTTCTTCGATGCTCTTTAGGCGGCCCGTCTATACAGACTGCTTTGCTGTTCCTCTTACCGTTGTCAACCTGCGCGATGATGGTCCTCGCTGGAATTTGGAAGGTCCCTGTTTGGATCTATATTGATGGCGCGAACAAGTATAGGATCGCTGCGCAGGGATATCAGCTTAACGAACGAGATGCAGGGTGAGTATCGTCCTTCCACTTTGCACCCTCGGAAAGAGTCGGTACTTGTCATAGCCATCTTGTGACTTGAGAAGTTGCATGCTGAAGCCACAATCCAACTAGTTTTCGCAAGTCTCTGTACACTAACTCGTGGCCTGAACCAGTACACCATCTCCCTCTCTTACTCCTCCTCCATCTAGTCCTAGGCGTACTCCTAGCTACATACCTCGTACTAATCGCCTACTTGGGTCTCTGGGCATCAGCGCACCGTCGCGATGACACGTCAACAGGCGAAGCATGGAACAAGATCACGCGAAGACCACCGTGGTTCTCTCGTATTGCCACTGTACTGATCACGCTGTGTACAGGCGCTCTTATCGCTTTTGATAATGCTGTCTGGGGCGTGGCCAAGCAGCAGAAGAAATTTGACCTTAGCCCTGATATCTTAGGTTATTTGTGAGATTCGTGTCATGTAGCTTGTCAATAAGTGGCGCTGACATGGTGTCATATCTGCCACCGCCACAGCATTTGCATCTGCGCCTTCGTACTGTGGGCTCTGTGGGTTTGCGTGCAGCTCGTGTCATTACAGGATCGCAGATACTATTACACAGAGGGAGGTGGTAAGGTATGGCGATGACGGAATGCAGTTGTAGCTTTTCAGCAGGGGTCCAGACGCACATCCAAAGGCTGTTGATTCCCATGCTGCTCCCTTGCAATGCGATGAACTTGTTATACATAAATAAGTGCATTAAACGTATTATTTCGGACAGCTAGCCCCCGCTGCATTCCTATTTCCCCTCGTCCTAAAATCAGTAGACATACTCAAAGTAAGGGTTCTCCTTGTCTGTGAGATCAGCAAACGCAGTCGAGTTTGGATCCTGAGGCGGGATATCGCCGCGTTCCCTCGCAAGCTGCTTTTTGCGGTTCTCGTACTTGAAGGCGTAACGGAAGACGAAGAAGAGCAAGAACTCGATACAGTTACAAGCGAGCAATGAGCCGATACCGAGTTTGTAAGACGGAGCTTGGTTGGTGAGGTAGAAGAATGGCCCGACGATGTTACCGATACACGCCCCAAACCAGATCATTCCTGATACGATCATCTTCTTGCTTTGCCCGCCGGTATTAGACGTGATCAACGACAGCGAAAGCACGAACGAAGATTGATACGATCCAGTAAGGTAGCTGATTGTCAGCAGGAAATAGAGGATTGTGGAACTCACAAGCAGATAAGTCGGCCCACATAAGCTTTAGTGGGTGCAAGAAGGAAACCCAGTGCACCGCCAATGGTGGGCAGCATGAAAAGACCACAGACGATAGTACGGCTGTTCTTGGGCAATCGCTCGTTGAGCAGAGCACCGGCGCCAATCCAGATCATGACGAGTACTCCTTGCGGGATACCCAAAAGCGCTGTTCACGGGTCAGTCTTGTACGGGAGCGAGACGGATCTGACTGGGTTTGGGTTTCAGCGAGACGCTTACCAGTGTTCAAGGTGTTGAAGCCGAGACCTTTAATCACCTGGTGTTTATCGCACCAATGAGCCTGATCTAGACTGTTTGAGATTCCAGCAAGCTCACCAAAGTAGAAAAGTTGGAAATGCCACCTTTGGATGTGGCGTGTCAGCAAAGCTTGGCCGTAACAGCCTCTGCCTGACTCACCGTTTGGAATGTTACCGACCAAGCCCAGGAAGCAGAAGAGGTACTATATCGCAACGTCAGCATGAGCGACCAGATCATAACGACCTTGACCAACTGTTTTGTAGTCAGTGAACGCTTCACGTATCTGACCCCATTGGATCTGGCGGTTCTCGATACCTGTCTGGTTCTTTCGCATTCGCGCGATCATGATCCTGCAGCACGACTATCAGCGCTGTTCTCCCGTCTGCTGGCGGGTAGTAGGCTAATTGGACTCACAGTTTCTCCTCGTGGTTGAAGCCCCGGAACGTCGCTGGGGAGTTGGGGAGGAAGAGCAGGAGGATTATAGCCCATGCGCTGCAGAATGCGCCGACTATCAGGAATTCGTAGCGCCAAGAAGCGAGTGCCCCGTTGATGTTTCCGATACCGTAGCCTTCGTAATGAGTCAGCGATGCGCTGAAATGCGTGGCAAACCGCAAGAGCTCACCGATCAGACCGCCACCTGCGACTCCGAGGCCGTTGAATGCGTACCAGCAGGATATGCGCGAGGGCTGCTCAGCTCGGGTATAGTACATCGAGGTGATGAGCATCTAGAGGTGTGTCAGCTTGGAGCCTTTGACCTGCATCTCCGACTTACGAAAGCGGGATCCGCAATCGCCTCAAAAGCACCGGACAAGACACGTAGTGCGGCGAGAGTACCGAAATTCTTGGACACTGCTTCCAGCCTACAGTATACTGTCAGCTTTGATCAGAGATACCAGCCATACCTGACACTTACATCAACAGAGCGCCCCACATGAAAATGTTGAGACCGAGGTAGTAGGCAGGAGGGCATCGCTGCATGATCAGGTTGGATGGAATCGCCCATACTAGCCATCCGAAGTAGAAGATACTACCTGTTTAGCCAAGTTCAGCGCATGTGTGACGTACCTGGACAGCCACGAGTACTCGGTTCCGACGAGTTTGAGGTCCGTCTTGATGCCGAAGATTGCAGCGTAGGACAGGGTCGTCTTATCGACATACTAACAATAATCAGCATTAGTCTGCCGCAGCGCAAGACTTACGTAGAAGAAATAACAGAAGCCTAAGAGCGGGATGATTCTGCGATCGAGCTTCCGCTTGAGAGCCTTTTCCGCCGCGGGGTCAATAGCGTCGTCGGTACTGTATCGCTCTAGTGCTTCGATATAAAGATCCGCATGCGCCTGTTTGATCCTACCAGCCACAGGAACGGCTTCGAGCTGCTTCGATGCCTGCTCCAGCTGAGCGTCCCCGGTCTTCTCTGTGTCAGGAAACGACATGGTTCTGTCGAGTCAAAATGCAGATAAAGTATGTGAGAGGAAAACTTTTGATCGAGAAGACAATGCGAGACTCCAAGCAGTTGCACACTATATACTCCGACTCGGTGGTCGTAGCTCGGTGCGGGAGAAAAAGTCATTGATCCGGCGGTAGAGCCGAAGGTTGGCGGCATCGCGAAACGGGCCCACCGGCCCGGGATCAAGGTTCACGTCACATCAACGAACTTCGGTATGACGCCGACAAGGCGCCGAGAGGGAGCCGATCGCATGGCAACTCCGCGGGTCCCTCATATCGATGTTTCGTATATGTCATTTAAACTAACGCTTTATACGTAAACTTTATAAGCTAGAGCTAATCCAGAACCACGTCTCTGGGGCATTATGCCTTGTCGGTGGACCGAGTGGATGTAACTCTGGCGGTAATCAACGGTTATATCGAGCGATTAATTAGCAGATCTACCCTTTGATTAACAGAACTACCCGAAGCCGTACGTCTTTCTCATTTCCGAACGATACTGTTCTGGCTTTTATGAGTGCATATCGCATCGTCTACATAGCAGATCACCACTGCCAATCCATCGCTCGACATGCCGTGCGGAATGATACAGAACACCGACACAGGAGGGCTAAACACCCCATTGACTATATGCACATAGTCCTTTGGTCTGACGAAACAAACAGCTCCTTGATGCACAGCACTGATATCAACGTTGACTGACCTTCTACGCTTCTCCTCGTTTGAGCACAACATTGGGGCACTGACTCGTTAGCTGAAGAACTGTTTTCAGTCGTCGACCCGATGTTGTACATGCATTATTGACCTTTACTCTGATATTGTCGCTTGCAAAATGACGTTCAGAGACAGCTACATATCGAACGTATCGTCCAACACGTACCCATTAACGATGTCCATTCTATCAAATTCGGCTCTAGGTCTCACGGACTCTCCTCTATCTAAGCTGACATCGTCATCCGTGACGTCCTCACCGACTTCTGCTCGACGTAGCTTGCGTCCCTCGCAATCCCGCGCTTCGCTACAGCAGGAGGCTACGGTCAACTCTGCTCACAAAGTAGTCCAGAAGTCGGGAGATCAACCGCGTTCGATCACCGACCAATCGTCTCGCTCGGGCCTCAAGGAGCGAAAGACAAGCTCAACTCCGACCAATACTCAACCTTCAGCGAAGTCATCGCAGGCAATACCAACAGTACCATCTCGTTCGACCAGCACACCTGCGAAAGCGGTCACATCAGCAGTCAGCACCCACTCAAAACCTGAAACTCCTCCAGTCCGACGCACGCAGGCCGCGCAACCTCCTGTACAGCCCGTACTTCAACAACGCGCGCCTGGTTCTCCGGCCCATACCGATGTCACTTTCGCTGAAGAATGGGAAGCGGAACTCATCTGTGATGCCAGAAAGCTCAATATCGGCCCTCAACCATCGCCCGACTTCACTAAAGAGCGAGAGGCGCAGAGACAGAAAGACCAAGAGTGGGAGCGATCTGGGTTGTGGGACGGGCACGTTGCTGCGAGAGAAGCGGAGGATCGGGTGAGACGTGATGCTGGCAGAGAGATAGGTGAGTGTAAGAAGAGTAACGTATGTTGACGGTAGCCTACCCCCCGACCATGCCTCGAGTGCCCGTCAGATCCGCTCCTTCCGGAGTGACCTCGGTGCATATCGGCATTCGACCTCGTTTACACCCATCGATGGCGTCTGACTCGATGCTGCGTAATCAACCTGACGCAAATATCTCCGAGCCGCTGTTCTCGCCAGCTAGCGCTAATGTCGCGTTGCCGAATGACACTGTCCGAGGCAGCTATAATCAGCGATATGATACAGATTTACTAGACAAGGCGAAGCGAGAATATGAAGATTGGCTGGCGAAGAAAGCTGAGAGGGAAGGAAATATGGCTGAAGGGGCGGGAGGCACGAGAGATTGGGTTCCGCGCGATCGTGTCGTCGCTCGTCCAGGAGCAGTGGAAGGGATGGCCCATTCAGACGGTTACGTTCAGAACGGCAAAGAGGAATCTTGGATCTACCCACACCAGTATTCAGCTGCTGAGTATGGGACACAGCCCGTAACGCCACAAGAGCAAGAAAGGCAGTATCCCCAAGGCTACTGGGATCCATCATACTGGTGGGGCATGACAGGAGATGGCGACCAAGTTCAAATGGTCACTGCCGATCCGGCCACGTGAGCACACACAACGCTGATCTCAGCTGACCTTTTCTAGCAAGAAGGTTCAATTTCAGGAAGGACTCGATGAAGGCGCAGAAGCGAGCGAGTATCCCGAACAACAACCTTTTGCCGACATGTGAGTTACGTTTACATTCCTTTCAGGGCTGCCCTTCAGCCTCCCTTTCAGTAGGGATCTCCCTTTGGCGATCTATAAGGACCCTTTGAGGGGTCTTGATCTACGCCGCTTCCGTCCAATATCCCCACGCTGTGTGCGAAGGGCAAAGACTCTTAAGAGATGATGATTTCTGCTCTCGGTACACTGCCGTCTCTTCACCTCTCACTTCACAATCATGTTTGGAACCACTCCACCATTACACCCATCGGCATTACAAGCTCTAGGCGGACGTCAGATGCTTGACATGTCTTCTTACGAGCAGCCAATGCCTCAGCCTACAGCTTATGGAGGTATCGGCTTTGGTCTCAGTGGTGTCGGACAAATGGGCCCTTCCATCCCGCATTCCGGTACGGGTATGGGTATGGGTACGGGTATGGGTACGGGTCTGGGTACGGGCATGCCTATGGGAGGTAGCTCGGCAATGCAGTCGTCGCAGCACATGGGCGCTTTTCCCTCTACAGGGTTAGTCCTCTCCGTTTCGGCGTCTATCTCTTTCCCCTTCCGCCCTCCTTTGAACCCCATGACGACGAGAGACGATGACAAAGGTAGAACGCGGGGCTTCCATCGGTCCTCCGAGCGCAGCTTGGCTTTCTTGTTATCCTAGCGATTGAAATCCTGGTTGAATTCACGCCATTAAGCATTACAGCTGAGCTGACCTGTCGTCTTCCATCCTCTTCCTGTCCCTGAATGGCATCATTCAACATCGCAAACACGACACAACTCTCAACCCCGCCACCTCGACCGTCGAAATCTCCCGGACGGCGCTCGCACTCACGCTCGTCTCGTCGCCACTCTACGTCCAAATCCCCCACTCGCCACTCGAAATCACCTCTATCACCGCCTTTGCTCGCTCCTCAACCGCTCACTCCCCCGCCGCTTACTACCCCTAGGATGAACATGATGATGTACAACCCGTATCAATGGGGCGGATTGATGGGGCAAGGCGGTATGCCTATGTCTGGGATGGGAGGCATGCAAGGGATGCAAGGAGGTTACAACCCTTATATGATGATGGGGCAGCAGCAGGGTATGATGAGTGATATGGCAGGAGCAATGCAGGGTGGAGGGCAGGATGGCGGGTTGAAGCTGTACGACTCGTCGAAGATGAAGCAAGGTCGTATGGGGCATTATGGCTATCTTGAAGGCAGGGGTAGGCAATTCCTCCATCAATCACAAACAGCGCTGACAACCTCGCAGAGCTCGCTGGTCCGCCACCAGGCTACATGCCTGCCGGCGTAATGTCGCCTCGCCCTACGGGCAGTCAGAGCCAGGCAGCGCTGTCCTCGCACCCTGCCAGCAGTGCCGCTCAAGGCGCCGCATCCTCAGCTTACTATCACGGCGGATCCGGATCTGGTGCTATGGCATGGGGAGAGCCAGCCAACGCGCCACGAGCTCGTTACGATGGAGGTTGGTACATGCTTTTTCACAAGAGCTTGACGCCCCGCTGACAGACCTTACCTTCCTGACCACTAACCGGATGCGTACCTAGCTTCTTCGGTGAGAGGATTCGTTCAGGCTGATCTCGACACGCCCTATGCTCGAGCTGCCGATGGGGGCGCGGCTACAGCGTGGACTCGCTACGGATTAGATGGAAAGCCTCTGCCAGTGTTAGATGGAAGATTGGGTGTGAATCACAGGAGAATGAGGGAAGGTCGGGTCTGATCTATGGAATTCTTCTTGTGGATTGGGTTACGGTTGCATTGTACAAGATACTTAGGATAATATGCAATGTTTGTATATGTTCATGCTATTTGCGAGGACTCGGCGTCCAGTTCATTCCTGCGGCCTTTTTGCCACCCAGATTTGACCAGCCAGAGCCTTTCTCCATTGCTGCACCGCGATTCCGGCCAGATGTTCCCAAGCCAGAATGACCAGATGTCACGGGACTTCTACCAACACTCCTATCTAGTAATCTCCTAGCAGCGGGAGTGAGCATGTCGGCTTTGCGTCCAGGCGTTGACGGAGGATGCATTGATCCAGGTGTCTTCTCTTCTCTTACTGATCGTTGTGTCTTGTCTGCAGCCGATCTTAAGACTGCACCGAGACTGGAACCCGAAGATCGAGGAGTGAAACCTTTGGCCCGATCATGCATCGCTCGACTAGCTTTGTCTGCCAGCTTGCGACCAATCTCATCTCGCCTTTTATTCTCAGGCATCTTGAAGGAGCGCGAAGTGTCGAGCGGATCATCGTTCCCGTCAAGAGCTCGTGGTGTTGCTAATAGTGTACCCCACGTGAGCAGTGACGGCATATCCTGTGGCGACGGTGATGGATCGTTCGGCAACAGAGGGTAATTGTTGATACTAGGCATGTCGGGTTCCCGGCGATCTGTACTTCGTCAGCGAAAGTAATCCTGAAGACAGTGGTGACTTACAAGGAGTTCCTCTGACTGCTGCATCAACCCAGCTCCGCGCAGGACTACTTCCCCGCCTACTACTACGGCTTCCGCTACTGGGACCGCTGTCGTCCTCATCAGGTAGACGAGTATTGGCATGAGCAATCATCGGAGGCGCAGCCATGACTTTGGCATTTTCGAGAGTTCGAGTTGTCGGGTAAGGTGCACTATTTGAGTCTGCAGGAAACATAAGGGAATTACGAGTCTGACGATTAGCAATTGATCCTTCACATTGACCCACCTTATATCCCCACATATCTGCTCCGCTTCCACCCAAAGATACGCTTTCTCGTTGCTCCTCTCCCATTGTGGCTTTCTCGACTGCCTTGCGCTTCCCATCGTCCTCGCTCCCTCTACCTCGTCCCTGGCCGCTGCCGCTAGCGGTCTCATGATGCGGTACAATAGCTCCATCGGAAGACACCAATGCCGTACCAGGCAGACCAGCCTCGGTAAGCGCCTTGGTCAAAGGATGATCTGGCGGTAATGCGGCTTCCAAGGTAGATACTTGAGTAGCGGGATCACTGATTCTAACGAGCGCTGACGAACTTGACGAATGTGGTACAAGAGCTTGATCGCCGCCATCAGGATCACCCGAATGCTCGTCCTCGTCTGTCGCGGTGCTCGCTTCAAGGAGCTTGACGTCTTTCCAAGCTTCACCATCCGCTCTATCTCTTCCACCTTCTGCCAGTCCACCTGTTAATCTTTTTCCCTCCCCGTTCACTAGCCACTGTCCACTGGTCGCAGCGTCGAGAATCATCTTTCGTTTTTCTTCGCCCTCCAGGCGTCTCATTTCCGCTCTTTTCTCTGCTTCCCATGCCCAGGCCCATCTCTCTTCCCGACGCTTCTTGTTCTCTTCATCCACGATTTGCACAAACGACGCGTTATCCTCAGACGTATAATTCCTTTGAAAAGCGTCCAGAGATAGATCGTCTCGCACCGCAGTGGGTTTCCGACGCTTTCTCGGTTGAGATGTACCAGCAGAAGACATTGATTCCCCATCAAGCTCGTCAAAGTCTTCATAGTTCGTCCGTCGTCTAGTTGATCCTTCAGCCGCAGGAGTTTCCCATCCCCGAGCACCGACTGGGGTCCGCAATGGTCGACCACGGGCTCCCGGTAACGCAATGTATGGTGTCCCGGCATTGGCGAACTCGGCCCTCCGCGCTCTCTCCGCATCTATGTCGTCAACACTTCGACTACCACGTCCACCATTTTCCTTTTCCTGAGCAATCGCTGCGAGTCGCCTGATAGAGGCAGAGAGCAGTTCAGGATCATTGTTCGTCAATGCTGTCAGATAGTCGTTGGTAGCGTGTACATGCGAGAGATTAGGGAAGAAATCCCTCGTAATGATGTGGGACAAGGCGTCGGTATAAGTGTCCTCCTATGAAACCATAAGGCGTGATAAGCAAGTTGATCAAAGGAGAAAGGGGAGACCACTCACATCTAAAACTCGTTGTTGGTACAAGCTTCGTTGACCAGTTTTGGGCCCACTGATGAGCTTCGGTGTCGGACCAGTGCGAGGCATGAGAGAGTTTTCCCCCGTACCTTCGCTCATGATGCCGTCAGCGAATCTATGAAGACGGTGTAGGTTACAGGAGATGATGAAGACAAAGTAACGTTTCTATCAATCCATTGCATCCATTGACTGTGGAAGTACGAGTGGCAATACTCAGTTAAATCCACTCTTACGTAAATAGCGCCTATGGGCGGCGCTGACCGCTACTTGATATCGGTTGATTGATTGTGATTTATGATGATAGCAATGGTGACTCGTAGATTATCATCATTACAACAAGCTATTCATCATTTACAAGCATTGCATCAGTCGGAGTAACAGCATGACAAAGAGAACTTTGAGGGTCGCACTCCTGCTCTGCGATACACCAGTGAGTAGCTCAGTTCTGCCTAGCCAGCTACGACCAATAATAACCCCCCAAAATAGGCACCTCCGATCGTTGAAGAGAGCGGGACATGTGAGTCGTCTTGTTCAGCTATGAATGTCTCCCCCCACTTGAGTAGGTGATTCAGTGGGCTAAATGTACGATTCTAAAGATCACGACATCTTCAAGAGCTGGCTTGAGCGATCTTTAGCCTCGTACCCGGATGCGGATGTTTCGAACAATACCGAAGTAATCGTGGAGAGCTACGACGTTGTCGATAAGATGGAGTACCCTTCACTGGAGCGATTCAAGCATGGCGAACGAGGCGCATATGACTGCCTGATGCTTACTGGGTCTCGTGAGCCAATTTCACACCTTGGTCATATGTTGTGATGCAGCTAAACAAATGCGCTAGGTCATACGGCCCACGATAGCTCGAACCCCTTCATACCGCCTCTCGTTGAATATGTCAGAGAATTTGTCACTTCTCCGATAACTCAACACATCAGTATAATAGGGATCTGCTTTGGTCATCAGATCATCTCATTGGCACTGGGAGGACAATGTGTGTCAGGCGATAAAGGGTGGGAGATTGGTGTCTACGGTTGTCAATTGACCAAAGAGGGGAGATACTGGTGGACTGGCGACGTAGAGGGTCAAGGAGGAGATGACAAAGTGGTATGTCTCATACTCAAATCTTGATCACTCATCAGCTGACACCTCGTGCAGTATCTTGAACAGATGGTAAGCTTATAATTCGCCTCATCCCGCTGACAAGATCCAGCACCGCGACCATGTACCCTCCGCTCCACCTGGCTTCAAAGTGCTATTGAGCACCGACAAGTATCCCGTTCATTCAATGGTCAAGCTTCACCCTTCCTCGAGTGCAGAGAAGCCTTTGGCACAGATATTGACAGTCCAGGGTCATCCAGAGTTCACACCTTCAATCGTTTCTCACATTGTCGATATCCGCACAGAGGCTGGTGTGTTCAACCCAGAAGTCTCTCAGGAAGCTCGGCGTCGACTGGGCGGTAAAGACGGAACGGGCGGTGAAGGGCTGGGGCGTATTGGGTGGGCGGTATGGAGGGTGCTCTTGCAGGAACTGCCATCTGCTGCTTCATAGCCAAACACGCAAGTTACGTAACCCAATTAACCAGAACCTCCCCGTGGGGGATAGATAGCCCATTCCACACTTCATGCATCATCATGTACATAGCTGGTTTCCTCTCTCCCCATCTATACTGGTCATTCACCTAAACATATTGTAATCTGACAGACATGACACTGTCCCTTGACGGCGAGAAGAACGGGGAGAGCTCCTCTGTCGGGCGCTATCTCGCCGATAAGACGCGGTACGCCCACATCGACAAGATACTCGATCGTCGCGGTCCATGGACGAGCGAAGACTTTGTCGAGGGGGATGCGGTGAGCCCGCCCTTGACCCCGTATCGTACGTTTCACTGATATCATCAATAGCCGAAAGACTTTCTCAGAAAAGCAGCGAAGATCCTGGTTATCGGGGCTGGTGGGCTGGGATGTGAGATCCTACAGAACCTAGCCTTGAGTGAGTCGTCTACCCTCCTGGCCTAGTGTACAGCCTAACATTTTGTTCAGCTGGCTTCACCGACATACACGTCATTGATATGGACACTATTGACATCTCAAACTTGAATCGCCAATTCCTTTTCCGGTGAGCTCGATCAGCTGATTGATCAGACGGCGCTGATCGCACGTAGCGAGTCTGACGTGGGCAAGTCAAAAGCGCTGGTGGCTGCAGAATTCATCATGAATCGCGTTCCTGGTGTCAAGGTCACTCCGTATGTTCACTTCCCCATCTCCTCGTCATAGCTCCCACTAAGAATTCCGTATCAGCTATCATGGCAAGATCCAGGATCACGATCAAGAATTCTACGCGGGCTTCAATATCATCATTGCTGGTCTTGATTCTATCTCTGCGCGGCGGTGGATCAATGCCACTCTTGTCGCTATGGGTCAAGATGACCCAGAAAACATCAAGCCGCTGATTGATGGAGGGACAGAAGGTGAGATCGCGATTCGCTGTTCATTGTGATGTATAGAGCACACGAAGACTGACTCGATCTCAGGCTTCAAGGGACAAGCGAGGGTCATTCTACCCACTGTATCGTCCTGCTACGAATGCTCTGTATGTGTGTACGCCTGCGAGATCGTAAAACGTACTGATCACTGCCCCAGATCGACATGCTCACGCCACCCACCGCCTTCCCGATCTGCACCATCGCCAACACACCCCGTCTTCCCGAACACTGCATAGAATGGGCCAGTGTTCTTGAATGGCCTAAAATATTTAAAGGTACGCGTGCTGTTTCAAGACACGGCTGACATGATGAAAAGACAAAAAGCTCGACACGGACGACCCGGATCATATAGAGTGGCTCTATCGGCAAGCTTCCGCTCGGGCGGCTCAGTTCAAAATTGAGGGTGTTACTTGGGCCTTGACTCAGGGCGTGGTCAAGAACATCATTCCTGCCATCGCTAGTACAAATGCCATCATTGCAGGTGTGTATCCTATGTACCGCAGAGTGGCGCTTGGCGCTGATCAAAGCACAGCGTCCTGCTGCAACGAGGCATTGAAGATTGCGACAGCCTGTGCGCCGTATCTGGACAATTACATGATGGTGAGTGAGGCATTGCGGAGAGTCTTCCCGTTAACACGCAAGTAGTACGTCGGCAATGACTCGGTCTACACCTATACTTTCCAACACGAGCAGCGACCCGATTGTCCGGTCTGCGGCGGAGAAGCATTAACAGTACGCGTGAAAAAGGAATGGACATTGGAGCAACTTGTGGAATCGCTCAGCACCCGGCAAGACTTGTAAGCATGATGAGTGGAGTCATGAGAACCCGAAATGTCTAATAATAGTCGTAGACAATTTACCCGACCTTCATTATCGCTGAACAGTCGCCCGCTGTTCTGGTACAATCCTCCAGACGTGTATCAAGCAACCAAAGGTAATCTAGAAAGGTTGGTGGAAGAATTGGTACAAGATGGGGAGACCATCGTCATCACTGACCCTGCATTGTCCGTGAGTGCGGATGTGACAGTCAAGTATGAGTAGAAATGCGTGCACAAGATGCTATGCATGATATGTGAATATGTATTTATTTGGTGGCTTAGACTGCGGTTTTGAGACTTTTGCCACCCGGAAATAAATAGCATTCGTCACTCGTTGACTAAAAGGCATCATCGTCGCTATTTTTATCGACGGCTGTTATTACTTGATCACTTGTACACATCGCAAAGTGTTCATCCTCCCAAAGCAAGCTACAGACCTCTTGCATCTCACCACATTCGGCAGACAAATCATTGTATGACTTTCAGAACGTCCGGACACGCACGACAAACCGACAGCCGTTCCATCCTCTAGTCGCCTGATGAAGGGGCTGCGTCCGCAATATCGCCCACGCAATCTGGGATATGACCCAAACGTCATGAGCACAACTACCAGCGAGTATGCGCCGTCTACATCGTCTACATCTACGTACTCCGACTTGTTCCCGACTAGTAGCAGTAGTTCTACCGATTCCGGTACTGATTCCAGTAGCGGATCGCACAACGGGCCTAATGTATATTACCTAGTGGTGAGTAAGATGAGATCCAGGTCTGTCCTGCACGCTGCACGTGCGTGTGCTTATTGATGTGTTTAGTTCCTCGGCGTCTTGGTCGTATTGATGTTTGTCGCGGCATGTTTGGCGATGAGGGCACTACGCATGCGCAGACGGTATAGGACAGCAACGCAACTCGCAATCGCGCGTGGGGAACGGTTGCCCGAAGGGATACGAGATGATTTTTGGGGATTAGGAGGCTTTTCAGGCTATACAGTGGAAGGTCTCGACAGGCTAGGTGCATTTCGTCCAGGCGATGAGTCGCGGAGGGATCAGTGGAAATCCAAGTGGACCAGAATGCCTGTTCTACACGAAGCAGAGCTTGAGAAGGAAGGAGTAAATGCAAACGCGGACATATGGCAATCTGCAGCTGTGAGCATTGCTCCTCACTCCTTGTTCTTGATGTATTGCACCGAGCTGAGACGATTTATAGCCCTTGACAATCCAATCCCGGCGACCTGGAGAGACAACAGATCCCGCCGAGCCAGGATATGGATCACCCGAACGGCAAGATCCACGGAATATGGGTCCGCGTCCACGTCCACCGCCATTATTCAACTTTTCGAGATATCGCTCTCAGTCCGGCCATCACGAACAACACGCTCACGGCGATGGCCGAGAAGAGAGGAATCAAGAATTGAATCGCACAGTTGAATCTGGCGAACAGTTGATGATGGCTGTGGTCATTCAGATGCCTACGAATACCTCGCGCGCCAAACCTGATGATCCTGATGACGAAGTGGCTTGGGAGCCAGGAATGGAGCTGGGTGTGTGGGAAGGGCATATCGCGCATAGTGAAGAGACCGCGGCTTGGCAGCCGAGGTACGATCGGACTTCACAAAGCTCATGAACGCATAAATGCAATGTAATATCTATTTCGTGTAACGACAGTCAACGGATTCTACAACACTCATCACAACCCTTATCCTCCCTCTATTATGCTCTGACGACGATAAGAAACGCAACCGCGATGACGACGATGACAAGTATGAGAAGCGCGAAACCGGCCAAAGCGTACATGCACCTTTTGGCGTACTTGATCTCGGTCTTAAAAATAGGAGAAGAAGTCAGCTATCTGAAGCGTATAGTAGAGAGAGGTGTGACCCACCACTCGAAGAATCTTGATCATCTCATCGAGCTTTTGGGCTTTCTCAGGATCGGCCTCTTCCTCGAACGGCTTGAGAGGGATCCACAAGCTGTGTCGAAGGCTGTATCAGCACTGATCTATGAGTTGGAGCCGGAGTGGTGAGCTCACATAGCCATGCCCATCAACCATAACAGAGGACAGAGGAAGCCCCACTTCCATAAAGCCCTAGCGAGGGTCTTCGGCTCCGTCTGCGCCTCCTCGGCATAAGTCGGTAGATCCTCTTGCGACGAGAAAAGAATTGCTAACCCAGTACTGAGGTCCGTCTGGGTTGCCAAAGCCGTATGGGTTGCGACGTACGATGGTGGACGAGCAGGGGATGTTGATGGCTGATTAGAGGTCTCAGGTGGTATGGCGACATCGAGGATGTATTTTGGTGGTTCGCTGTGCGCAGACGTGGCTGTAACTTGCTCTTCCTCGGAAGATGATGATGTCGGAGTGGCAGAACTGTCCGATGCATGGCGGGGAGCGTCATGAGCTGCCACTGCGAGCTCGTCAGAAGTGAGAGGAACAGGCTTGCGTCTGATTGAGGCGATGGATTTTCTGTTCGCCGTTCGAGCAGCCATTACGACAGGTGTGGGAGTGATTGGTCCAGTCGGTGTGAATGGCACGGCAGTGCGTGGAGTGTCGTCATTGGGAGTTGTGGGGAATATAAGAGGGGTAGAGGGCTCAGTACGGACAGTAGACTCTAGCTCGTTGTTCATGGTACGACCCTGAAGTGGTCGCTTTGGAGTGGTGGGAGTGGTGGGGACGGACATGGTGCTTGGCTACTGTGCGGCCTACGTGATGTGGGAAAAGCGATGAAAATGGTGTAGTGAGATAAAGGCATCATGCGTGTGCTACACCGCCGAGCGTATATATACCATTGCACAGGCATGACAACACTTCACGAACTCGTCGCGATGAGCAATCAAAATGATATCAAAGGTGTCACTCGCTACTCGGCGTCAATATCCACTTTGATTCGCTTTGATCCCTCCGCCCGCGCCATCCGTTCCCCTCCGCTTGAAACGCGGTCATGACCTCTTCGGGCTTGGACTTTACGCTCATCATCATCATTCCGATCAAAGGGCTTTCGAAAGTTAGCTCAGCTCATTAGTGATTGATGGATGCCATCTCGGTTGTCAAGAGAAGTCTGAGACCTCACTCGTCAATCACACATCTCATCACGATAACCCATCCTTTACTGTCGCATCAATCCCGGTTTGGGTAAGACACTTCCATCACTCATCCGCACAGGGATATTGCATACTTCGCATCCACTCTGACACGACATGGATCACTGCAGGACACATGCGACACAAGATGCATACACTTCATTTCATGCTCACCTCCACATTCCGCGCCATCGCACAACATCTGGATTGGAGAGGAAGAAGGGTCGACTCAGCACAGACTACAGAATATGATATGGGGATAAAAACGAGGATCGATGTTCACGCTTTGATCTATTGCACGCGCCCCACCTCGTACGGGTTTTGAGGTTGCCTCGATCGAGGAAAGGAAAGCTGAAAGAGAAGGTGAACGTCTGCACCGGCGAAATGACAGAGAAGATGCTCATTCCTCCTTGCCCTCTTCAAACTTGTGCTTGCCCATCCGCTCATACTCTGTAACACCTCGTCCTGAGCCGACAACTCCAACTGCAAAGAAGCGAGATCAGCATACAGTCCAATGCAGGAACTTGTCAACATACCTCGACCTAAAAGAAGCAACTGTCAGCTGGGTTATGATGCTACAAATATAGAATGCTCACCGAAAGGGTTATCAGGAGTACGGAAAACCGACTTGCCCTCGAGACTGTTCCTGTCATCAGCAAGCGGAATAGCGATCGAGCAATTGAGCGGACGCACCCAGAGATGTGAATGCCTTTTTTAGACGCTTTTTTACCAAACTTCTCCCATGCATTCTTCTTGTCCTTGACCTCGTCCGCTTTGGCCTTTTGAGTCTCCATCCACTTCTCTCCCTTCTTCTTCTTCTTCTCTTTCTCCTTTTCTGTCAGCTCATCCGCCCGTCGTTTCTGCTGTTGTGGTTGAGGGATCGGGGCATTTGGATCATGAGGTTTTAACGAGGAAACGGGTACGTTGGTTGACGATGTGTAGCCCTTGAATGTGATAGTATACAGAGGCGATTCTTGACTTCCCACTACAGCTGAAATGCGTGCAGGATACCTATAGACTTGTCAGCTTACTCATACCAACACGGTGATGCACCAACTCACCACTTGCCATCCTTGTACTTTGCCATACACTCCATACCAGCTTTATATGTCCCTTGGTCTTGCCAGTTTGTCGTCTCTTTCGCTTTCCCCTTTGCTTTGCTCGCTTCACCACTTTTTGACGCTCCTCCAGAGGTCTGCGCAGTGGCAGCTTGAGTGAGGTCGATAAGCTCTACCAGCTCTGTCTTCAACTTGAGCAGATCATCGTTGCTCGGATCCGACTCGAGGGAGAGATTGACATAGGCCAATTGGTCTCGGTAAGTCTGCAGTTCCGCATCCATCCTTTCACGCTGTAGCCACAGGAGACTGAATACGAGTTTTTAGTATGATCAAGACAGTAAATGGAAGGTTGAGGAGAAAGCGGTTTTGTATAGTCATGTAGTCGCCGCCCAACCTCTTCAATATTGATGTTACGTAAGCAGGTCGACGCAGCTCTCGTTTCAAGTGTGGTCGTCCGACCAGCGCATTTTACTTTCTTAACCTCTGGCTTTTTTCAAGCAATCAGTCATAGCAATGAATCAGCGCGTCGGCACTCAGTCTAAATTCTCGTGAAGCATCTCATGAGGTCAGATACAGCTGCATGTCATCTTATCGTTAAAACAGGGTCGCGTGCCGAGTTCGACAGGACACCTCTGTCTCCCGATGAGTAGCAGCGCACGTGGCCGAGATCAAGCAACGTTTCGGCTGTGCTCACGGATGATATACAACGCCCCGTAGTGTAAGGGTCAGGCACTGCTACTCCGCGATGGACGGGGCGGGATGACGTTCACCCCATGGCTGTCATGCTTAGATCCTGAGGTCCGAAGTCCGATCCGGCCACCATTCGGCGCACGTGCGTTTGCGGCCGGACAAACGTGCCCGTATCCAGCAAACCTGATGCCCGATAAAAGCATGCCAAGCTAAGAGAGTACAAATACGAGGCCTTACGCTCTCCTGAACATGGACCTGCGTATTGATCGGACAGTCTAGCTAGACATGGGCAAGCAAGGGCAAGATCGCAGGTTGCAGGTACCGCTGTTCTCGCGGCCACCTCATCGACTTGGGTCATAACACTCATTCACCTCGACCAAACATTGCGAGTAGCCACAGGGTAGAACCCTACTACTAGCGTATCCACAATGAGGGGCCTTGTCCTGCTACTGACCAGTCCGTTGTTGACATGACTGACCACCCTCTGACGTTCTGCTCGTTGACTGCTCGATCGGCTCCGCAGCTTGGGGTCCTATTGTCACCCCTGTACCTATCAGGGAGATATCGATGGGATAAGCAATGTTTGTGCGCCGGCGCCGGAATGGGTAAACAAATGTTGGTCCGTTTCCGAAGTTCGGGAGTCAAGTCAGCCTCCTGCTTTTCAAGAGATATAAAAAGTCGCTCCGACTCTCGCTCCGGTTCTCATTTCTCCCATCCTTCAAGACTTTCTACAAACCCAAAATGAGGTTCGCCTTCACCTCACTCCTCCTCACTCTCTCCCTCGCGGCGGCTTCGCCGATCAAGCCCCGCTCCTCTCCTCGGGACAAGCTTCAGGCAAGGCATGTCATCTCTGGTCGCCAATATGCCTCTGGGTCCACCGTTGAGTACGGCAACGTATGTCTTCTCCTGCCTTTCCAAGCTTGCTGGGTTCTAGACTGATTATCGTTTGAGCAGGCTCTCGCCACAACATCGGTATACCTTGAAAGATCTGACAGCTTGAGCCTTTCAACTTCTCAGACCTACACCACCATCGTCGTTGAGACTGTACGTACTTGACTTTGTTCTCTGGGCAAAGCGCACATCTTGGACTGACATCGTCTCGTCCGCTAGCCCGACTCGTCCTCCACCGCGACCCTGGTTGCCGCCTGGGGTGGCCAGCCGGTATACCAGTTCGGTCGAGGCTACCTCCTTGGTATTCCTACTGACATCTACGCCGACTTTGTCTTCCCCGACGTCGACGAATCGGAACTCCCCCTCAAAGTCTGCACCTATGTTTATCTAGAGACGAGCTCCAGTTCATCGAGCGCTTCTCCATCGAGGAGCGGCTTTGATGTCGACACCTTTGCTTCTTCCCTCGGTCTCGGCGATGCCATTGCCGGTGAGTACTTCTACCTCCTATCATACCATGGAATGGAATAGCAACTGACTTGACTCTCAGAGGTCTGCGTCAGGGTTGATTCCACCACCTCCACCTCGGCATCCGCAGCTGCTACCGTCACCGTCACTTCCGTTGCCGCTGGCGAGGGTTCGGGCTCTGGCACAAGCACAGTCACCGTGATCAGCGGATCCACCTCCACCTCCGCAGCCGTCGTGTCGTCAGCCTCGCCTTCGTCTTCGTCTGTAGCTCAAGTATCGTCCGCTAGCTCAGTGGCCGGAAAGAGCTCGGCTGTAGTCAGCTCTACGATTAAAGCGGCAGGCAGTAGCTCCGCATCTAAGGCGGCAAGCAGTAGCTCAGCTGCAGTGATAGTCGGCCAACCCTCAGCGACCTCAAGTGTCTCCGCCGCTACCACTGCACCAAGCGCTTCTTCGGCTAGCAGCAAAATCGTGACCGCAGGTCAATCGAGCGCTACCCCAGCGTCCAGCGGCTCTGCATCAGCTTCCATCGCTGGCTCCTCGACCTCGGCGGAAGTCGCCACTTCCTCGTCAGGCTCATCTACTTCTTCTGCCGCTACCGCGAGTGGATCTACTGCTGCTACCTCGACTGAATCCGCTTCCGCCGCTCTCAGCGTCAGCTCCACATACGCGAGCAGTTCCGCCATTGCCTCGTCGGCTTCCACATCCGAAGCGGCTTCCTCAGGTGTTGCCAGTGAAAGCTCTGCTTCTTCGTCTTCCGCTGTGGTCAGCTCGTCATCCACAGGCGTCATCAGCCAGAGCTCTGCTGCCATGACCTCGGCGTCAGTCAGCGCATCTTCATCAAGTCCCGCCAGCCAAAGCTCCGCTGCCATCTCATCCGTTGTGGTCAGCTCATCTTCCCCAAGCTCCGCCAGCCAAAGCTCTGCGGCCGTGACTTCTGCTCTGATCAGCGCATCCAGCGCTTCAAGTGCTCCATCTAGCTCAGCAGCCGTTTCAAGCGGAACTGCAATACTCAGCAGCTCTTCGGCACCAGCCAGCTCAAGCGCCTCTAGTTCGCTGTCCTCCAGCGTCAGCGCTGAAGTGTCGACTGCCGCAAGCACGAGTGCGTCTGCGATCACCGCGTCTTCCGCTGTCTCCACCTCCGCTCCTGCATCGTCAGTGTCGTCGTCGGTCGCCAACGCTACCACCACTACCGTTGCTACCGTCAATGCCACAACCACCGTGACCTCCACAAGCGCAGTCTCGACGTCCACAGTGTCACTCAACGCCACTTCTTCGTCGATTACCGCCTCAGCAAACGCCACCACGACCGCCATCTCCACTGGTACTAACGCCACCACCATCGTGACTTCCACAAGTGCGATCTCGACCTCTACAGCGTCGATGAACGCCACTTCGACAATCACCGCTTCAGCCAACGCCACTTCCACTTCCACGTCTACCAATGTGACGTCCACATCAACCTCGAGCAACGCAACCGCCACCAGCACAGTCTATCCTGACTCTAACTACCAGACCAACGTTACGTTCAACGGCAAGACCTACGTCAACAAAGGTCTCGTAGGTTTCGGTGCCCTTGCCGGTGACGCTGTCGACTCTCGAGGCGAGACCATTGGCGGTATCGGTTCAGCCATCGCACTACAGTCTTTGACGCGCAACGATGATAACTCATACACTGGTGTAATGATTGTCCAGCCCGATCGCGGACACAACACTGCCACGACTACAGACTACATCGCTCGCCGACACTTCATCTCCTTCACCTTGAACCCGTACTACAACACGACGGATCTCGAATACGAGTCGGCGAAATCTACTTTCGCGCTTACTTATGACAGCTCCCTCTTGTACTACGAGGAGGATGGCACACCCACCACGGGTCTTGACGCCACCTCGTACCGCAATGGCACTGTTATTCAGCCTATCGCCAATACCACCTATAACCATATCTCCACCGATGCTGAAGGTCTTGTCATCAACGCTGATGGCAGCTCGTGGGTCAGTGACGAGTACGGCCCATACATCTGGAAATACTCGGCAGCGGGACAGCTAATTGACACGATTGTCCCTCCTCGCGCGGTGCTGCCATACTTGAACGGGTCCTTGTACTTTGATGCCGACTCAACCACGGTACCTGACACCGGTCGAGTGCAAAATCAAGGGTTCGAAGGCTTGGCTGTGTCCGACAACGGCAACACGCTTTACGCGATGTTGCAATCAGGCTTGACGCAAGACCTTGACTCCAGTGGTGAAGGCCGATACACTCGCATGTTCATCTACGATATCAGCGGTACGCCGACACTCCTCCACTCGTATGTCCTGCAATTGCCCGTTACGAGCGGCAAAGCAAAGGCTCTCGCACAATCCGAACTTCACTTTATCGACGACGACACTTTCATGCTCCTGTCGCGCGACGGAAAGGGCAACGGTGATGACGACGCGGATTCAAAGCACAAGGACTTCCTCCTCTTCAACCTGGACGGCGCGACTGACATCGCTGACACCGACTACACTACCGGCACCACCGCCGTTGCCCCTCTCGGCGTGTTGAACTCTGATGTCACAGCGATCGTCCCCACCGAATTTATCAGTATCATTGACGAGACCCAGCTCGAAAGGTTCGGCTTGCACAACGATGGTGACTTTGACGTATCTCTCATTAACAGTAAATGGGAGTCGATCGTAAGTAGCGGGTTGAACGATTCTTAAATGTACTCGTGGCTAATCTATGTTTGTCAGGCAATCGCTTCCGTGCAGGATGACGCCTATCCTAACGACTACTTCCTGTTCTCGTTCAGCGACAACGATTTCATCACCACTGATGGCTTTGAAGATGGCTCTTCCTACGATGACAGCTACGGGACCACGCTTGACAACCAGGCTTTGGTGTGGCGTATCACCCTTCCGTAGATGGTCACGCACATAAAAAAAGGCTCGATACGGCCATCTATAGTGTAGCATTTCTTTATCCTTGACTTGCGAGCTCCTTAAGCAAGGGTCTATCAATTTTTTGTTCCGTATCTGAAGGACACTCCTATAAAATAGTATAATCACGTTTCTTGGGATATAAAAGTTAGCACAATAACAATGAACAATGGACAATGCTGCTGTCGTTTGGTCAGTTCCGACTGCATCGAGTTTGCATGTGTGAGAGATACTTGCGAAGGCGATGCGCTTAGCGAAACCATTCGTTTGTCCGAGCTGCGTGTGAGCAGCGTTCGAGTAATGATCGCCTGCCCCTCACAGTAGTCTCTTTTCATTGCCAGAGAGAGAGAGGTACTATAAGTGTGCCACATGACGAATGACGAAGACCACGTTATTTGAGATTCAGGGTAAATCACAACGGACATATCCTACTTACTACTAGCACAACGCAACCAACGAGACTATCAATCACATTGATACTTTGTCATTATATATATATACTGCTTCTCTAGCTTCACCTCACCTCACAGCTACTTGCCAAGACAAGCACGGCAGCGAGGACAGGTGGCGAGAGACATTTCGCCTTGGCAGTGTCACCTACGCTCCAAACTCCGAGAATAGGTCTTCTTAGGCAGGCGATATCAGAGTCGTGCGCGCGCTTGACCATTGGGAATTTGCGATAAGTTATCAACTATACTGGCTCAACAACAACGTCTGTGCGCTCGTGATCCGCCGTCATCATGTCGGACCCCGCGATACCGATAGTCCATGGTCGGACAGATCACAAGCTCGTAGGCACAAAACTGCTCTACAGCGTCTCGGTCTTCCTCAGTATAGGTGTCTGGCTGTTTGGGTGAGTCAGAATCTACCGAGCATCATAGATAGATCGCAGCGTAAAGATGTGGATGATCATAGCGTTGCTGACCAAGGGTTCCGCTCGCAGATATGATCAAGGGTGAGCTTGTCGTTCACGCCACTCTGTAGGAATGAACATCACCTGACGCGTCTGTTTCAATGAAATGTAGTGTCATGTCAGGTGAGCAAGGCTGGATTATCTTTTCGCTGTTGATCTCTCACTGACTCCCTTCATCTGACAGGTGTCATCACTGGACCATATTTCAAGTGAGGACATTGTAAGAATCGTGTCGGAGCTGTTCAAGCTAACCTGGATTTCTTCCTTCTCGGCGAACGCAGAGCATATTGTGAGTCATATGTTCATCGCGACATATAGCCACTACCGAAAATAAGAAGCTGACCGGTCCTCTGTAGTCAACCAGCCGTCATCAACGGAGCTGGGAAAGTGAGCTGGGCCATCTGCAGAAAGTAAAAAAAGCTGATACGTCACCGTTAAGTATGGTAGCGGTGTTAGAGATAGGAGCATTTAGTGAGTTGCTGGCTCGACCTTACCAGGCCCCGGTGAGGGTGGTTCAGTGCTAATTCCGTACTCAGTAACCTCCTTGGGGGCTGCGCATCTCGCAGACAACTACGGCCGTCGTATGACATTGCGGGTAGGCGCAGCGGTGTTCACAATCGGCGGAGCTATACAAACATTTTGTATCGGCTACAAGTCCATGCTACTGGGACGTGTGATCAGTGGATTTGGTGTGGGGATGCTGAGTATGGTCGTGCCGATATACCAAGTGAGTTGGCTGGATAGTAAGGTTGAATGCGCAAATCTGACTTGTGTTCTCAGTCTGAAATATCACCGGCTGACCACGTAAGCATATAAATAGCGGCAATGGTTTTGCGGTATTAACACTCCTTAGCGAGGTCTCCTCGGCTCCGTCGAGTTCACTGGTAACATCATTGGCTATGCCTCGTCCGTTGTGCGTATCTCACGCGTAAGCTTCGATGGACGCTCGCTAACGACGTTATAGTGGATCGATTATGGCTGCTCATTCTTCCAATCCGACCTGTCATGGCGCGTTCCGCTGTCTGTGCAATGTATTGGAGGCATCATATTAGCTGCTGGCAGCTTTGTTACGCCTGAATCACCTCGGTGGGTCGACCTGGGCCTCACACACAAGCAAAAATCGTGCCCTAATGATTTCCATTTCCAGGTATCTGATCGACGTTGATCAGGAAGTGGAAGGTCTTGCTGTCATCGCCGACTTCCAAGGCAAAGCCTTAGACTCGGACTCTGTGCTGTTGGAATACAAGGAAATTCGAGATGCGGTATTGGCGGATGTGAGTAAAGCACCTGTTTGCCGCTCGTGAGCATACTGACTGTGTATTGTGCAGCGTGCTGTTGGTGATCGAAGCTACAAGGCCCTCTGGAAGCGATATAAAGCCCGAGTCCTCATCGCTATGAGCAGTCAAATGTTCGCACAACTGGTGAGTGATAGTCCGGCACGCATCATACTGGTAGCTGACATTGCCACAGAATGGGATCAATGGTAAGCTTTGTGACAGTCAGAGATACCGTAGCTAAGCACAGCGTACAGTCATCTCCTATTATGCTCGTAAGTTGCCTCATCCCTCCGTCCACTCAGGTGCTGACATCCACGATCAGCTATGGTATTCGAGCGTGCGTATAGTATCGTACACAATACAGTGATCTATGAAACTCACGTCGTGATATCGCAGAGGCCGGATGGATTGGCCGCGACGCTATTCTGATGACTGGTATCAACGCCTTGTTCTACGTAGCCAGCTCCCTCCCACCGTGAGCAGGCCTGATGCCAGACTCTACGGACCAAGGCTTATGATATGTTCAGATGGTATCTTATGGACCGAGCCGGTCGTCGACCCATTCTACTCACGGGTGCGGTCGCCATGGCAATCGCCTTGACGGCAACGGGATGGTGGATCTACATTGATCAGGCGATTACACCGAATGCTGGTGAATAATTTCGGGAAGTCACCAATTACTGCAGCTGATATCGACCTCGACCACAGTCGTTATTTGCGTAGTGATCTACAACTCCGCGTTTGGAATGAGCTGGGGACCAGTACCATGGTCAGTCCTGCTGTGGCGAGTCGAGCACCGCAAGACTGACTTATGAATAGGCTGTACCCGCCCGAGATCATGCCTCTCGCTTTCCGGGCCAAGGGTGTCTCCTTATCTACTGCGACTGTGAGCTGCTAGAAACTACACCGAGAATAAGGCTGACCCAATTTACGCGTAGAACTGGCTCTTTGTGAGTTTACAAAGTCTTTCACGTAACAATAGCTGAATTACCTCCGCAGAATTATTGGGTTGGCGTTTCCACACCGCTGTTCCAGGAGCTCATTGGGTGGCGACTATACCCAATGCACGCTTTCTTCTGCGCCGTATCCTTCGTTGTTGTCTACTTCATCTACCCGGAGACTCGCGGCGTACCTCTAGAGGAAATGTCAGCGCTCTTTGCCGATGGTGCGTAGGGTTGTCCTAAAGGCAACGATCAGACTGACGATTCCTGTAGACATCGAAGAAGACGATGACGACGACGATGGTTCAGGGGGTGATGACGAAGACGACGATGACGATGGGTCTGAGACATCGTCTCTGAACGCCAACGGACGTCGAGGCTCGAACAGTTCGTCCTTGCCGTTATCCCGGAAGCCATCGCCTATGCCAAATGGGCGAGGAGGGCGAAGCGAGCCGAGCGCAACCTTTTTGGGTCGTTTGGCAGACTCAGTTGACGGCTTACTGGGTGGCTCAAGACGACGACGACGAACGAGTATGCGAGGAGACTACAACGCTGTTGGCGGCTCTTAGGAACTCGCGAGTGAGCTTGACCAGCATATCATACGCCAGATCGAAAGTGCTGAATACCGGCTTGGCAGGGCTCGACACAAGACGCCGACGAGGCGGACGATTGCGACGGAAGACTGACGTGGAAGCAGCTCAGGAGTTTGAAGTGTTGCCTGAAGGAGAGGAAGGAGTGCATGAGGATGAAGGTGGTGTGAGCAATGTCGATGTGGATGACAATGAGCCCTATGAAGGTGGAGGGAGGGATCAAGAGCCGCTGAGACGTCCACTTTCGCGATCGCGTGTCGAGCCTCGTGGGGAGGAATGATAGAACGTAGATACAGTCTGTGTGCAGGAGAGGGACAGGAAGCGAAGACAAATCTCAGTGTACTTTAGCGATGGAGCATGACAATTTGCACGGAATTCGGTATATCAAGCATATCTCTGAGAAGATGCTACTTTTGCCACTGAAATAGATTTGATGCCGTGCACAACGATATTTCAGTTGGAATCGACATTTTGATCGTTGTTGTCGATGATTATACCATCGTTGTATTCGATTGCCAACACTGCTTGCATTCCCATCGATATCCCGAGCGCTCAAAAAGGGTACGTCTGAAGTATGAATGATTCAAAGACATTGCTTACCATCATACTTAGCTGCTCTCCCACCCCTATGGCTTTTCGACCCCCTCAGGTCCGGGCGTTCGACCTGCTCCTCTCAGCCGGAGTCGTACCGCGATGCGGGACAGGAGTTAATCCTCTGCGGATATCAGCAGGGGTGAGCACAGAATTTGCGCATTGTTATATAGCTGGAATCTGACGGAATTCTACAGAGCTGTCTCCGCTCGTCGAGCTCGACTTCTCGGCGCGCGTTCCATATCGGCTCCCCTCGATTTGGCCTGTTCGGCTCTTCCTCCAAGACGCCTGCGCGTCCGCCGACCCCTCCGGAGATCCACATCGATTCGTCGCTCACCCCCTTCCAGGCTCGTATAGCAGAACTAGAGACAGCTGCACAAGCAGACAAGGAAGACGTAGCTGCACACTTGGCTCTCCTGCGAGAATTGTTAGCAGGTGGCGAAGTCAGAGGTCTCGCGAGCTACTATGAAGCTGTAGCTTTGGCAGAGGACGGGAGTGCGAGCGCAGAGCTGCTCAAGAGCGAAGAAGGATGGGCAGTGTACATGGAGGCTCTGGCGAGGGGCGGAAGGCTAGGAGACGTCGTGAGCCAGGTCAGGAAGAGAGATCGGTTACTGGCTGGCTCAACCACGACACCGATTGGAGATACTACCCCTGCAAGTCCAATTACACCTTCCAAGCCAAGTATACTTTCTCAGCTATCTTCATCTGCCCCGACTTCCGCTTCCTCAATATCAACAGCATCGTCCACACCACTACTTAGTCTCGCTTCTGGGTCTTCATCAACATCTTCTCAAACCGGCTCGGCTCTCAATCCAATCTACGTCCAAATGGCACCTGCGTCACCTCAGATGAATGCTTGGCGCGCCGTCCGCTGGGTAGCAGGCTTCTTACTATGGGCTTTCATCATTCTCACAGTCATGTCGATGGTCATGGAAAACACTGGATTGCTTAAAGCGGGACCAGGACCAGTGGAATTTGAGCCTGAAGAAGGCAAGGTGGTCAAGTTCAGTGATGTTCACGGTGTCGAAGAGGCTAAGAACGTGAGTGTACGGCTCACTGAACGCTCTCGAGCTGGGCTTATACTTTTGCAGGAACTGGAAGAGATTGTAGAGTTCCTCAAGAACCCGGAGAAGTTTTCCAACCTTGGTGGCAAGTTACCTAAAGGTGTGCTCCTCACGGGTCCTCCTGGTACCGGTAAAACCATGCTCGCTCGAGCAGTTGCCGGCGAAGCGGAGGTGCCATTCTTGTTCGCTTCGGGATCTAGCTTTGATGAGATGTTTGTCGGAGTTGGCGGTGAGTCTGCTCACAGGATTGCGGAGCACTTTTGCTAATGGACCTGGCAATACAGCAAAACGCGTTCGAGAGCTGTTTGGTGCTGCTAGGAAAAAGGCTCCTGCCATTGTTTTCATTGACGAGCTGGATGCCATCGGGTCAAAGCGTAGCGCCAAAGATCAGGTGAGATCGATCCTGAAGCGTATCGGCATCAATTGACTTATCGATCCGTCACAGCATTACATGAAGCAAACACTCAATCAACTTTTGGTCGAGCTTGACGGCTTCGAGCAGTCCGAGGGTGTCATCATCATCGCTGCCACTAACTTCCCCGAATCTTTGGACAAAGCGCTTACTCGACCAGGTCGTTTCGACCGACACGGTGAGTAGATAATTCTGAATTGAATGGCGCAATCCGCTGATTGTCGTCGTACACAGTCGTTGTGGGCTTGCCGGACGTTCGCGGTCGCGTTGCAATCCTAAAGCATCACATGGGCGAAGTTCAATTCGATGTCGATGTCGACCCTAGTATCATTGCCCGAGGCTGTCCAGGCATGAGCGGTGCAGATTTGCAGAACCTGGTCAATCAGGCTGCAGTGAAAGCTTCTCGTGAAGGCATGGACCGAGTTCAGTTAAAGCACTTCGAATGGGCAAAGGGTAAGTGCCTTGCAGCAATTCGCAGTCATGACTGACCTCTCGTTCGCAGATCGGATATTGATGGGCGCGGAGAGACGGTCTCACTTTGTGACCGACGAGTCAAAACGGGCTACTGCGTATCACGAAGGTGGACATGCGCTTGTTGCGTTGCATACACCTGGTGCAATGCCATTGCACAAAGTGTGAGTCGAATTTTTGTTCCATGAGCTCCCAACTTATGCTGTTTGATTTCGTTTAGCACAATCATGCCTCGAGGGCAGGCTCTCGGTATCACCTTCCAGCTCCCGGAGCAGGACAAGGGTGAGTGATCCTGATGATTCAGTTGACCTTGTGGCTGATACATTGACTCAGACTCCTATACCCGCCGAGAATATAACGCTATGATCGATGTCGCTCTTGGCGGCCGTGCAGCAGAGGACATGATTTTCGGTCACGACGACGTGACCTCGGGCTGCTCGAGTGATTTACAGCGGGCTACCGACGTGGCAACGCGTATGATTCGAGTGGGTGAAAAATATAGCTCATATCGACCCAGCTGATCGGGCCTGCTCAGAATTACGGATTCAGTGACAAGGTCGGACTGGTAGCTCATGGAGACGACGAGTCAGTCTATTTGTCTGGTAAGAAGAAGGACGAGATCGAGGGGGAGATAAGAAAGTAGGTCAAAGTATCGGTGAGCCATGCTAAGCGTCTCTCCAGCTTTTTGGACACCGGCATGTCCCGCGTCACCAACCTGCTCAAAACACATCAAGACGAGCTTCATACCGTGAGTCTACAGCATCCACACACTCTCGGCCGCTGACGTCGACGTTGCCTCATTAGCTCGCAAATGCATTGGTAGAGTACGAGACATTATCATTAGACGAGGTTCGGGAAGTATTAGCTGGGAAGAAGCTGAACCGACCGACAACCGAAGGGGAGACACTGCGTTCTCAAGCAGAAATCGAGGGCAAGGGGCCTGTCGTAGATGGCATATAAGAGCGACATACATCCACCATGCATCTCATCCATTCATCTCATACAACAGTGAGCTCTATGGGTTTTCAAATAGATGGCTCTACAGGTGCAGTCGCCTTTTCTTTCTCGAGTTCAAGCAAGTGCTTTTCAACGAATTTGGTGTGTCCACTGTCATCCATGTCAGCTGGAGTGCAAGGAGCAAAGCGACGCAACGCGACGCAACGCAGCCTCCATAAAACGGTGCGACTCACTTGAAGTCGATCGACTTGTCACAAATCCCGCGAACAATACCTTTATCATCGATAAAGAATGTTTCGCGGCCTAGACTGGATGTCAGTCGTGTCCCTTCTCGCATCAGATTGACTCTTACTCACCGACAGTTAGTCCTAAGAATTGTCGGCCAACACCATACGCTTTGCGCGCCTCGTCGCCCTTGTCGGAGATAAGAGGGTACGGCAGGTCGTACTGATCAGCGAAAGATGCTTGCTTGTTTGTTTCGTCTATCACGTGTGGTAGAGCCGTGAGCCCCAAGCCTGTTTACCAAGTGGAACAGAGGTCGTCACTCACCACCGCTGATCCCTACTACCTCGAGGTTCGGATGTCGTTTGAAGATTTCGTTCTTCGCCTGAGCATCGCGGAATGCGCAGGCTTCCCGCGTACACCCTATGGTTCCAGCTGCCGGGAACTGTTCCGCTATTGTCAGTGAGCAGCTTGTTATAAATCGTACTTTTGAGGTATGGATTAAGCTCACAAAGAATAGTGCTATTGGCTGAATGCCGTGTCAGAGTAGAGATTAGCATGCAGCATATCCTATCTGATCGAGTAAGGAGGGATACCAACACAACGCACTTTCTGACCTATAGGTAACGTATACGGGTCGCCATTCGGTATACTGGGGAGGGTGAGTGGAGGGGCAGGTCGACCGATGAGCGTTGATTCCTTGCCCATGATGGCACCAGCGTAACGTATGTAGTCTGCTTTGGAGAAGTCAGATGGAGAGAACGACGAGACCGAAAAAGTCTTCAATGCTGTGGCCAAACCTGAATGTATAGTAGAAAGTAAACCTGGTGTCCAGCCTCTAATTGATAAACATTTCAACGACAACAACAGTTACGAGATCGACGGCGGCGAACACCGGTACAACTCGCAATGCAGTGCATTCATCGCTCTAATCGGCACTTGAAAGCAGATGTCACACCGCAACGTAGCCAGCAATGGTATCGAGGTTGTGCATATCCCAAAAAGATCCTATACATTATCATACAACGACTAACACTGACATCCGGACGCCTGAGGCGCTTCTTGCGGCGTTGACGACACGTCGATTTCTGACTGAATTAGCGACTGCGCCCCACGCCAAAACTCACTTGTATTTGCCGCTTCTTTCGCATCCGTATTACCACCTGGCAGAGCCATTGCAATCTTTTTGAACAGAGCTTTGACGTTGTGCCCCGCTTTCGCAGAGGTCTCAATGGACATGACACCCAGTTCTTTTGCTCGCTTGTCGAGATCTTCCGGAGTTACTTGTCTGGCAGGTCAGCTCACGAATTCTGTAGCGCTAGCATACCTTTTGTCATTCAGATCCGTCTTGTTCCCCACAAGCACTATGATAACGTCCTGTCCCCTTTCGTTCCGCACATCGTCTACCCATTTAGTGGTGTTGAGGAAGGATGTTCGGTCTAGGATGTCAGCCTGGAGATAACCAGCCATACCCACTAGTAATATCGTAAACAATGACGGCCACTGATGAGTCACGGATATACGATGGGATGAGTGATCGGAACCGTTCCTACATATCAGCACGGCTCGACCTCTCCCCACTCACTTGTCTGATAAGGTGGCGCACACCCAGCGTTAGTATGTGCAACATGATCGACTTGAGTAGCTTACCCGGCTACAAGTCAGCACTGTTCATGCGTCAAGAGACTCACCAGTATCCCACAGCTGTAATCTGACTGTTCTGTCTTCGAGATACATTGTCTTGGACAAGAAATCGATGCCTAAAACTCAGCACAGCTTACAGACCATGCACCCACCTATGGTGGCTTGATAGGTATTATCAAAAGTGTCATACATCTGACGGTCAGCATAGCATCACTATATAACAGACTTACAAACCGTGTGATCAAACTCGTTTTGCCCACGCTCTGCTCTCCCAGAAAAACCAGCTTGAACTTTTTCAGCGGCGTGCTGGCTGATGAGAAGTCGCCGGCTGTTGAAGGTGCTTGAGGGTTGGACATGACGCTGGACGTAATACGTATCTGATATTTCGAAATATATGAGCAGAGTAGCAACAAGCGTCGAGAACGTCTGCTTGAGATGAGAATGAATATGACTTGAGAGACAACGAGACAATACGCTTGCAAGACGTTAGGAGGTTACAAGAACTGTTGACAAGACATCTATCTATCTATCTCTAGCTTATGGCTGAGTAGCATGAATGCAATATAGGCACGTGAAATGACCCCTGAGCAGACGTAAAGCCTCCAATAGGCTCGCAAATCATCGTTTAGACGCGTTTCAGCTATCGTCTCCGGCTATAGCACAGTCACAAAGCGCTATTACAGGCGTCATTCCACCTTTTTGTTGCCACCTTTTTGTTGCCTTTCTACCCGACATCAACAGCACTGTTGGTGATCACAATGTCGCAAGGAGGCTACGCAGTCGTTGACGTCGACGATGATGTGAGTTCGTCATGCCGCAGGCCACTTGCTAACTCGCAAAGGTCGGAGGAGACGCAGCGCACGGATCAGGCGGCCTCGAATTTAAAAGTAGGTTGCGAGATTATGAGCCGACAGCTCACAGTCAGCTTTCCTACCACATGAGTCGGCCCAGAATCGTGCCAGCACACCAACCCCGCCAGATGTCCCTTACAGCCCGTTCAACCTAGCATACTATCAAGTAAGATGCCTTGCTTTACTAGCACTGACCACTACTAGACATACTTTGATGTCGACACGAACACCGTACTGAAACGGGTCGGTCAAGCGATGATACCGAGGCAGGGCTTCGTAGCGAATGCTTGCGAGGGTCAAATAGATCTGTATGGTAAGTGAAATCACGATACATGAGCTAATGAGCAAGGTCCATTCTGGACTCTCACCACGCTCATTCTCGTCCTTTACACCACCTCCACTCTGACCTCGTCCATCAGACAGTACCTTGACTCGTCTCACGCGTCGTCGAATCTGGCTCTGCTATCCACGGCCGTTTCTACTGTCTACGCCTACGGTCTACTCCTGCCCGCGCTACTGTGGGCTGGCACTAAATGGTTAGGCGTTGGAGAATGGGGCTTGGCCGAGGCTATAGGTCTTTACGGCTACGCCATGGGAATTTACGTGCCAATCAGCTTTACATGTCTGATACCTATCGGTATACTAAGGTGGATTCTGGTCTCGGCTGCTGCAGCGGCCTCTGGGTTCTTCTTGTGAGTCGATGCCGTTCTTGATCATCGCTAATTGGTAGAGTTCAAAATATCTACCCCGTTCTGGCAACGGTGAGTTTACAAGAACAATTTCGGGCTGATAATCAGGCGGATAACAAGCTCGCCCGTTTACTTATCATCGCCGTCGTCGTATTGCATTCGGCAATGGCACTGGCCATCAAGGTACTCTTCTTTGCATAGAATGCATACAAATCTAAAATGGTACATGCTGCATTTCGCCCGCTGCAAGGATATCGTCGTCAAATTGAGTGTCGTCGTCAAAGGATTCGTTATGTCCACTCTCCAGATCCAACTTTCCGTCATATGCGCCAGGCCCATCGTCCTCTGCATCACTTGTATCACTGAGATCATCCGAAGTCATTGATGGGGCGATGAGAGGACTAGAGGGACGAGATATTGGGTCGGCAGAAGGGGAGGTGGTAGGAAGCAGAGGTTGTTTCGAAGGCCGGCGTGCGAGCCCGGTAATCTTGCCGAGGACGCTCAATCGTCCAGAAGTATCAGAACGTGCGGAGAGGGCGGGAGATGGTGGAGTGAAGTCAGGAAGGGGTATGTCCGCAATGGATGAGCGCCAGAAGTTGAAGTCGGTGAATTCGGGGATGAACTTCGTGCTCACGGGCGGGAAAACTTCATTGACGAGGTCGTTCTGTCGGTCAGCCATGAACTACTACGTGACCTACCAATTGTATATAGCTGCCCTTGTGACCGGCGGCTTGCAGGAGTTCAGTCTTGACCACGCCTGTGGAATCAATGGTATAGATCTTGGCCGCTTCTATTCCGACGCTTCGATAGCTCATTGCGTCTGTTATGCGATTTCCAAATCCTGCGAAGAACGCTTCCTTCGCTTGGCCACCGAACAGCCGTTGTATATCTCTCAAACATGCCATTTTGAATACTTCGGGCTTCCGCATGATCACCTCACTGCGTTGTCAGCTGCCGTGACGGAATTGATACTCACCGATGCAAGCTGGCCATAAGACGATCGGGACTCATAATGACAGGTCCTTCCGGCAGTCGATAGTCACCCTGCACAATGGTCCGCAGATATTCCCGTGTGGTGTCAGCCTGACCGATTGCTCGAGAAGTGAGGTACAAAATCTTGTAGCCGTTGTTACAGATGTCGGTGTACAATTTGGCGATGCCCAAATGGGTCCAGTCTCGACCTATGGCGGCGAATACATGACCAAGAGCATCGGACCTTGACTTGTTAGCTCCAAGTAGTGCACGACGGACTGCACCTACTTGGTGATTGTCCCATCAATATCCGAGATCACCACTTGGTCCGTTTCTTCCCAGAGAAATATACGAGCGGTGCACGTTGCCATGCCAGAATACGACGAGGTGACGGAGAAATGCACAGTGTTAGGTCCGGGCTTGAGACTGAGCGATTTCTAATGATGTCAGCGTGTTAATCAGAGTGAACCCACCAGTTGGTCAGAGGACAGTCTCAGTGTCTTCGCGTACTGTTTGACGCCTTCCGTGGGAGCAACCGGTTCAGCGATCGGCGGCGTCACGCTATTTTGCGGCAATCCATCTATTGTTTGACCCCTTCGCCACCAACGTGACCACCCTGACCCGGACAGAGGCCGTGTAGAAGCCGAGTCATCCGAGCCAACATCTGCTAATGAGGGGACCTGCGTTTCGTTATGACCCGGGGGAAGAAGCGCACGCCGATACATCGCTAACGCGTATAGCAGCCGGTAGCCCGTTGTCCAAGTGTAATAGCTGAGCATCAGCGCAGTACTGAATAAGAATTGACCAACCTTGCTTCGTAGTGCAGTACTAATCGAGGGTCGTCTATCACGTTAGGGTTCTCAATGAATGTTTGAAACGTTATCCTGTTGCGCGAGAACGCATCCTATAGAAATCAGCAGAGTTACTACGAGGCTGTCTCACTGAATCTTCCGAGAAGTCATCGCACAGGGCCATCTCGAAGACGTGTGATTGGCGACTTGTGTCCAAAATAAAAATGTAAGGGTTCTCTTCCACGTTCCGGAGCTTTCCTGGTTCAGAGTCCACGCTACGTCTTCGAAAAGGCGTTTTTGGAGACTCAACTTCGCCAGGGGGCTCAGATTGCCCTCGATCGAAACGGCGAGCAATGGAAGAGGGTGACAATGACATGGAGGCGAGCGCAGCAGGCAGATCGGGCTCGGAAGCAAGTTCTGGTGCCGGTGTAGTGGGCGGTGATACTTCAGGATCGCTGTACAAATCGGGATCGGTAGCACGCGACGGCGGTAGAAGCGGTCGCAATTCCGAACGAGGTTGAGTCGCAGAGAGAAGGTCGTGAATAAAGATTTCAGCTGGCCCTTCAGGATCAGACGGCGACTCAAGGGCAGACTTGGCGCTGTGATAACCCGCCATATCCAGCACGACATCTTTGCCATAGAGAACTCCAGGTCCTTCCCCTTGCTCTGGTTGGACTTTCGGCAAGACATCGTCCGGGGACGCCGCGTCATCCGTTCCGGCGTCTGACAACTTGGCATCGTAAGTGGGAAGTGTTGATTGTTCGCCATCGTCGGCAACCATGGGATTGGGTTCGGTAGATGTCCGTGATGTGCGTGACGTTCTGGCCCGTGCTCGAGAAGACTGTGAAGGTAAAGGTGTCGCATTGAGGTCTAGAAAGTCGACATCGCCGAGAGGTTCTTCATGGGTCACTTGCCGTTCCGTCTCTCCAAATGGTTCTTGCGTTAAGGAGGCCGCCGGCTGGCGTGGAGGGTCGAGTGGTGTGCCCGGAAGGTCCGAGGGCGGTGGGGATGGTGGTAATTCGGCCTCGGGGTAAGCTATTGCAAACAAAATACTGCTTACCTCTGTTGGCATCACGACCGGACTTGTAAGCAGCTCCTCTGGCACCTGCTCATCCGTTTCGACTACGAAAAATGCTTCTCCGCTCTCTCCGACTTTCATGCTAAATGGTGCTACATGAGGCGCGGGCAGGTTGTTTGGCAGGCGGAGCGTGACTCGCTTCTCGCCAGCTCTAAGCACTTGTAGCTTGCCAAAGCGCACATGAAATGGCGAGGAAGAGAGCGTCACGCTGCCGTCATTATCGACATGTCGCACGACTATCACATCGATTGCGCCTGATAGAGTGGCAGGATTGATCCCAGAGTCTACAGATTGTAAGAGGGATTGCTATGAGATATGTGTGAAGCACTCACAAAAGTTGTATGCCTTGGAGAGATACTGCATTCTGCAGACCTGTAAATTGCCGAGACGAACGGCTCACGAACAGACAAAAGGGAGACGTAGCGCTATGAAGCTCAGCAAAGTAGCTTTTCTGGTCGCTTCTGTCCCTTCATATGGAGGGTTCAGTGAGTGTCGCAGCGGTGAGGTTGGAGATGCAGAAAGCAAGTGGTCCCGAGAGCGAAGCAGAGCCGACGATGAGGATGACGACCCCCCATTGTAAATGCGTGGGCGAAGAAATAGTGACATCACGATCTGCTGTCTGCTGCGCTGGTACAGTAGAGACTGTAATGTAATGCTTGTAATGCAAGAGCCTTCGGTACACTTTTCTAATGGCTTTGTGACAACAAGATTGGAAGATCAATTGTAATACAAAAGACCGATATTGAAACTTGCAATAATCATTCCTTCGACTCCCCCTCACTTGTCCCCTTCGACAGCATCCTCTCTAGCTGCTTCCCGACATCAATTCTCAATCTTGATCTGATCCTTCCGCACATCCCACCATGAGCTACAGGCAGGCGCATGCGATACCTACTCGAGCAACACCCACGTCACCGCCGTTCCATCTCTCTCCCAAATCCCCAAACCTCAATCCCTTTTCACCCCTTTCCCCTGATCTCGTTGAGAACAAGCTACATCAAGGCGACAGTGATCCAGAAATGAACCAAATATTAGGCTTGGAGCCTCTACGTCGCCCAGTCAGGTTCTACTCGCGGCAGGAGCTACTGCAAATCTCTCAAAATGGTCATCACGATCGACCTGCTGGCATGGGCGCTTTGGACGCCTGGTATGGGTAGGTCGACAAATATGCATGTCATGCTAATAGAAACAGCGCATCCAGCAAACCATCGACACAGTATCTTGAAGATCCCGCAATCGCCTCCATCAGTCCACCAAACAACTCCAATAGCCGGCGGGGCGGATATGGCGAAGGGTTTGGTTTCGGAGGTGGCATTGGTGGGCGTGGGCTTGGACGCGGAGGGAGGAACATTGGGTGAGTCCGGTGTGACTGTACGCAAACTTACGTCCAGTCTGCGCCGGCAACCCGATACACTCGATGTCAGTGGATTACCCGTAGAGAATAAGCCATTTAGTGGCGGGCAGATGGGCCGATTCTCTGTTCGCAATCCGCCTATTCGCGCTGAAGGGGTGAGTTCCAAACCGCTCACACGCGCTCATATATGTTCAAGTCAAAGAAGAAGGAGGAAGAGTGGCGACGACCCAATCAAGCTCCGCCACGCAACCGCTCTACTTGGCAGCCCCGTGAGGACGATAGTTCTGAGCCCGCTTGGATGGATGATGCCACGGGGCCTTCAGACGTCGCCGTTGCCAACGAAGTCGATGATCATCTCATCAAGTTTATCCCCGGCGAAGATATGATCGCCGCCCATAAGCGAGCAATGAAAGCTCGTGACACGCGAGGCGACTGGCGTGGCGAGGCCGCACCATCCTTCCCGGTCGACCCTGCGATTGCTTCCTCGTCTCACGCGGCGCGGCCGAAAACCTTTAAAGCTGCAGACTTTCTGACACAGACAAACGCTGGCACTGATGAGGAACAACCCTCTGAAGCGACTTCCGCGTTCAGCAGCCGTTTCCAACGATTCTTCGGTGCACCTTCGGATCCTGAACCTCAAGTCGCGGCAAACGTTGCTGAGGAACCGCGGGATGATCGTATGGCGAGGCTCATGGGACTCCTTTCTTCAAAGGTGGGTTCGGAAGTGTTCTGTCTCTGAACTGACGTACAGACTCCCGAGCAACGTCACGTTTCTTCCCCTCCCGTCGAGCCACACCCTCCTCCCTTCTTTGACGCGCCGCCCCATCCCAACGCTCTTCTTCAACAACTCTACGGTGGACACCGCGATTTACCATCACGGCCCGCGGTCGATCACAATCAGCGAGCAATGCAGCACTTTTCTACGCCTCCCATGCCCCAAATGTACGGCCAATCCTACCATCCACGTCCGGAGTATCCTAATCTACCGCCTCCCGGGTTCCACCTTCAACCGCCATATTACGGTCAGCCCGCACCACAACCCCCGCCACCGCAGCATTTCGCCCAACCCCCGCAATACCCGCCTCACATCGGAGCCGCTCAACAGGATATGCTCGCAACCTTATTCGCCGGTTTAGGACCGCGCTCATGATCAGGAATTTACACCATGCATAAAGAATTACCCTAACCCTGCATAGCGCGATTTACTCCATCCTTGCCACATCTCTGCCCATAGCTCACGCTCACCATCAAAGCCTGCTCCTTCACCAAGGCTATATGGGACGCCTACACCTTCCCCTTCCCGACCCCGCGCATTGATACGTCCGCCTGTCGTCACTAGATTGCACAAAGCTGATATGCCTGGCTCCAAGGATCGTCTGATCAAAGCTGACATGCCCGCTTGTGGATCGGCCGCAACGCGCACATATGCGACAAGCACCGCGGGCGCATGCTTGGCGAGCGCATTCGCATCATCCCCGTGCCTCATTTGAGTCAATGAAACAATAAGCCTAGCGCAGAGTCTTGCACCGGCGACATCCGTGATTGACCTCATTATGGCGCAAATGATGTCGACGACGAGCGACATAGCGTTCTTGATCAGATCCGGACGGCGTTTGACCAGATTTGTAAGAACGGCTTCGACCCCGGAGACGCCTTGCAGAGCAATTTTGTATAATACACTCATTATGGCTACTGAGTCCTCGAATGAGAAAATCGAGGCCTCGACTCTCTTAGCGCCTGCTATTGCATATGAGCAACTCACCTTTACGTCTAGCACGTCGGCTATCAAGGTCAAACTCGACTCGCTATCTGCTTTTGTGAAAGATGCGTGTATCGCTTCTCGAACGATGACAGGGTCTACACAGATCAGCCGCAAACACATAAGCTCAAAACTCACCCGACGCCTCGCAACACAGACTGCAGAGCAGTCGCATGACCACTGGGCCCTCGAACCGTGAGGAGAGCAATTCGACGCAATCGGCGATTGCGCGAGGTATGTTTTTGCGGATTAGACCTTGCGTTGGCACTAAAGTAAGATACCGATAACCCTGAGTGAACTCACGATCGGGGAAACGTTGTAAGATCAACAGTGCAACGCAGACCACTTGTTCGTCACCAAGACTATCCAAGACCGTCTCCACGATCTTCCGCAAATTTCCCCTCGATAATCCGTTTGCGTCCTTAGCAAGCAGCCTTCGTAACACCTGATTGACCATGGCACTGCCGCCAACGACTTCTTCTTGCCTGTCCAATAGGCGCTCTAGTCGCACCGTGCAATCCCAAATTTGGATGTCATCGATTGTCCAGAATCCCTCGCTGGTCACCAGAGCGGATAGATGATCTTCCATCGCCTCGGACAGGCGATGCATCGCATCGATGATGTCCGGTGAACGGCTGAGACATCAGCTACCTTCTGGTGCACACTGACTTACCCTTCTCGTCTCGACACGGCGGTGACAAATCTTACAATCACTTCCACCTGATTCGCTTCTCCGATCCGTCGACACATACTGTCGGCGAGGGTTACAAGCAATCCCTTATCATCCTCTCGAGATACAAATCTGACGAGGCTCTATTTAGCCATTGCAAAGGTCCGTACGACTCACCGAAAAACGTCCGTCAGGATGTTCAGCAATGCCGCCCGACTATCGACTGAAACAGTATCGCTTGCCCGCTGTATGAAGCGCAAGAGTAGCGACGGCTCACGGGTCTACGAATGAACCTGATGAGCCTGAGTCTACGGGTATGACTCACCAGAACGACCAAATTCTTGTTATCAGCCGCGAGGCGACTAGCCCATGGTAATGCAGAAGCCAGCGCCTGGTTTGAATATATTGCCTCTGTAACGTGCAATCGAACGGAACGATCGAGAAAGTTCGGGGGACAAATGCCGAGCAGAGCCAACGTCTCGGAGTCCAGTCTGGCGAGTAAGAGCCTTTGCACTGCAGCTGGAAAAGAGATGAGTATTGATGCTCCGGAGATCTAATCACCTTTGAATTTTCCAAGCTCCCAGATGCTATCAGAGGTAATGGTTTGTCGTAGAGCAGGACTGTGCGTTACCGCCGATGCTAGCAGTAGCACCATTCGGTCGATCTGCGAAGGTGTAGCCATGGCGCTGCCGCGGCTTAGCGAGATATGATGTCGGTAGCACTCACTCAAACAGCGCAAGACCAAATGTGCCGATATAACGCCATAGCGGTTCTATCTCAGGCTCTACTTTACTGGCTGACAGTATATCGAGGACGGAATTCAAGATATTCTCCGTCGGCGCATCACCAACTTGCATCTGCAATGCTAGCCGATGAAGACCAAACAGAAGCTAAAACGTCATGAGCCGAGTTATCACGTAAAGTACTTACCTGCTCCACCGCTAACTCCAGCCTGTTCATGACCACGCTGATATCTTGATTGGGCAAGGTACGACGAACCCTCAATCGTTCTAGGCTTCTGGCGATTCGAAGACGAGCAGCTTCATTCAGACTCTCGGGCCAACTGATTTTCGAAGCGTTCATAGGTATTTCTCTGCTGGAAAGGTGTTCCACCAGTGATTCGACCTCCTCCATTACTTGTTCGCTGACTGCGGTCCCAGCAGCTGACTCGATGCAGCAGACCAGCAGGCGACTTCGAACGCCGAGCAGCGCACTGTTGCTTGCAGGAATCGTGCGCTTGCGTTTACGAGAGCCCATCGAGTCGCTTCCGCAGTCTGCAAGGCTTGATACGATGCCGTCCCACACGTCATTTCCTTTCCGTCCAGATACGGTGGTTCGCAAAGCGGCAACGAGTTCCTCGCGAAAAGCCGGAGCTACCAGTGGACCGGTGACAACAAGGCGATATAACGCGTGTATAGCATCTTCGGGCAGCTGGTCACTGAATAGACCAAGCAATGATTCGGACATGAGGTCGAAAAATTGCGGGAGGGATTGCGTCAAGAGGTGATAGCGGAGCAGGGAAGACAATAGTTGATTGGCTATGGAGTGATGCTCCGAAGGCACCTATCAGATTGTCAGCAGGACATTGACCCCTTTATAGACTCACCGCCACAGCCCATTGCAATGCTCGGGAGCCAATGTTCGTCTTCGCGTGATCCAGATGTTCGAGAGCAACTAGGAGCTCTAGCAGTATCCCAACCTCACTTGCTGAAGAGTTTGCACTCAGCGCCGATTCCACTTGTCTAGCGGCGTCATCCACTAGGCGACTCCATGCTTCCTCCCTTTCCATGTACCCGTTCCATGAGACGATGACTTGCCATAATGATGATCGCGTCGTCCATACCAGCGGTACTGTGTCTTGGTTCATGGTAGGTGTGACTTCATCCACAATGGAGAGGGCTTGTTGGAACCCCGTTCGTACAATTTCCCTCTCTTTGGCCGCAACAAAGACGTCGTGCGGAGTCTTGCTACTCGAAGCTTGGGTGAATATACTGTACCGGTGACGATGATACATGTCGACCAGTCGACGGAAAAGCTCGGGCAAGATGAGCAATAACCCTTTCATCACACTGGTTTTTGATGCGTTTGCCCGAATCACTTCGATAAGAGGTTGTATCGGATTGTAAGATGACAGCAGTATAGGGTGGAATAGCAGTTCTGCCATGATGTCGCCCAAATGTTGACTCAGGCGAGGGTGCCGTTCACTCGCCAGCGCATAGGCAGGTAAAACGGTGGTCGCCAGCTGAGCGTTCTAAATGGCGTGAGTGAATGAAAGCAACAGAGCACTCACTTTCTTTAGATTCGCCGTTGCTGTTTGTCCTTGTTTGACCCCTGCGGCAATGACTCCTATTATTTGCTCGAGCCCGCGTGATAGCCCCTCGTCATCGTGCGACTGCAAAGACAAGTACTTCAACAACCGTTGCCAATTTTCCACCCATATTTCTGCCTTTGGTAACGAGCCGTTCGCAGCGTATAATTGGCTAAATGACCGCGCTGCCAGAGGTATCACAGCAGCTGATCCAGTTGCTTTCGCGAAGAACAGGCCGACCAGCTGTGGGGGAGCAGGCGACGCCGAGACACAAGCTTGGATGACCCTCAATAAGAGCTCATGATACTGGGGGTTCCAAAGAGTATTGTGTCTAGATACATAAATCAGCTGCGTGTGAACACCAAGGCGTGAATGACTGACTGTGTTCCACTCCTTGTCCAGCTATCGATGATCCAATCTCTCAGCATCTCCGCTTTGTGAGGCATTTGAAAATTAGGTTGATCCAATGCTTCGCGCGCAATGTCGATCTTCCGTGGCCAAGCCGGTTCAGGTGGGTCATGCTGCGCTCTTATAGCTTTGATCAAAGCAGAAGCCGATGATAGATAGGCAGGCAGTTCGTCGTTGCCCGCCATATTGACTGAGTAGTACTAGGCTTTAGAGACGCCTTTCACGGCCTGATAAAGATGATGATATGAGAAACAGCGCTGACAAGATTCAAAATTATCAAAAATGTTTTGCTGTTGTCAACAGTTCAAAAAGTGGAGGTTAACCTTGATGCACCGAAAATGATTACAAGTAAACCACAAATGTAGCAACCATGCGCTGCTTGCTCGCTGCATCGATAATACATACATCCTGCTGAATGTGACTCCGGCACACAACTACAATGGGCGACTGCGTCGGCTAGTCTGTAAGGTATCAGTCGATGTCACAGATTCTGATCGGTCCTGTTGGGTACACTGTGGTAAGCAGGATGGCCGGTGACGGCTTCAACGCTTACTTTTCTCATACTCTCCACTGCTGGAGTGAGTCCCTCCTTCTGCGCTCGAACCATCCGTAACTCCTGCTCTACCCTATCAACTTGTCTCTTGATGTCGACTAATGCGCCCGACGCCTGAAGCAGATTTTCAAACATATCGATATTCGTCCGCGTCGGCATGATCAGTCGATGAGCGCTGATACCCAATTCATTCAGCAACTCTGTGATACGAATCGCGGCATTCTGCTTGGGCAGTGGCAGTTTGGTCGACCGCAAATACACAGGCTGATGCACGGGATGTTTGCTTGCGAGGTGAGACGTTTGCGCGTTGCTGGACAGTGCGGGAACGCGATAGATACAATGCGCCGCGTCTATGAACAGTGCTCAGTAACGAATCATACGTAGCAGACGAGAGCCTTGATGACATACCAAACGCAGCTGACTCCTTTGGCTTTCTGGGCGGTGCGACTGGGCTAACGACGGTCGACTCTCCCTCATCGACTCGTTTGCGCTTTTTGTTCTACGCGACTACATTAGCCATTGGTCATGAGAAAGACGTCGAACGCTTACCTTATCGGCTCCAAAGACCCCTTCCGCACCATTCAGGTCAAATTCCACTAATCCGCTGTCGAGGCCCATAACCGTCCTCATCAAGTCGTCACGGTCCGCACGATAACGTCTCTCGTTCTGCTCCATCCGCTTGATCTCAACATAGAGAGCTTCTTCTTCGGCGATCTCTGCCGCCGTGAGATGAAACAGCTCAGAGGCGTATTGTTTTCGCTTTATCTCACGGGCTGAACGACGTTGTGAGCTGCATTCGCTCGAAATCACCAACCTCTGTCAAAGGAATATGCGTGAATTAATTGCTGCTGACTTTGAGGATCTGTGGCAGTTCTAGTCCGTACAAGTCGTCGACAGATGGTGTAATAGCGATCTTTGATTTCCTATTGTTGGTCAGTATTTAACGATCAAGACAGCCTTACCTCGACAGATCTCTTCTTCTCTGCACCGCCTCCTGATGGGCCTCTATAAGCATAACGATCGGCGGCTATGATGAATCGAAGGTCATAGGTTTTGAGGAGGTCAAAGAGATAGGAAGTCTCATGGGAGGTCCAATCGGGATCGGTCAAATTTTGATCGTATTCGAACTGACTGTATTCCATGATCGAAGGACCATGTTGATTGAATTTGGCAAAATACTCGACTGCACCTCGTCAGTTACATTGCTACCGCTGAAACTGATTAACGCACCTCGAGCACTCGGATCTTCGTCACTAGTACGAACCCAGTGGCCTAGAGTGACGGGATCATCTCGTCTGGCTACAGGGGTAAACGAAGACCATGTCCTATTTTCCAGTGAAGTCAGAGACAAGTCCGTCGCCATCGCTCGCCAACCTACCATTCTACTTTTTTAGATTTCACATTGGGCTTTTGTCTGTACTTGACCGCTGCCAGGGATGCTTGAGCTTCAGCCAAGGATGGGGCATTGTTGCCAATGAGTGCGTAAAGTTCGCGCGAGATCCCTTCTGGTTTTTTGACCGCAGCCGACTGTTTTCGTGGGGCTGACTGACCCGACGAGCCCGCTTGTGGGAGATTCAAAATAGAACGGACGTCTCTAGATGTCATGATCTGCTGATGTTGATGTAAGAAGATGAGAGTGGGAACGCTGGACAGAGTTGACAACGAAAGCAGAAGGAGAAAGGTTAATTTGGTTCATATTGTTGTACATAACGAGCGAGGTTGGCAGATCTGGCGGCCAACTCCGCTTCTTTCCATTGTTCGACATGAAGTTACTCGAGTATTTCATCAACGATTGACTGTTCATTCTCCTTGCTCTTTAGTCTTCTTGTCTTCTTTCTACCAAACATTCAACCATCTTGCTCTCCTCCGCTTCAAGATGGATATCAGACAGGCAACCGTATGTATGGCTGTCGCTCTTTCTGATATGTCTTGGTCTAGCACTGGCTATTGCTTACTATCTCGCGGCACAGATTGACGACCTGTTAGGAATGCAGAATGCGAATCTGCTGAATCTGCCAGAGAACTATACCTTCAAGTACTGTAAGCTGTTGATCCTCTTCTTTTAGCTGGATTGGAATCCGAGCTGAGCCATTTGACCGTAGACCTGTATCATGCTCTGACTTGGCCGGAATTATCATACGTTGCCGTCGATCCTAGAGGCCGAATAGTCGGGTATATCCTCGCCAAAATGCAAGTATCTGACTATCATTTTCCGCTCTTGTCATTCTCATGGCTAAAACCATTGTGCACGCAGGGAAGAGGAACCTAGTGATGAGCCTAGCGGTCATGTCACATCGATCTCAGTTCTTCGTCCATATCGCCGCCTTGGACTCGCCAACAAACTCATGAAGCAATCACGTTCGTCCAATTTTGTATAAGCTACTCCCATCAGCCCTCGCTGACCCCACCTTCCACAGAGGATGCCATGGTTGCTCACTACAACGCTTCACACATCACCTTGCATGTCCGAAAATCCAATCGGGCCGCCATATCTCTTTATCGGGATACCCTCGGCTTCGAGGTGCATGCTATGGAGAAAGGATATTGTGAGTTCATTCATGTAGATTTTATGACTTCACTGATGTTCTCATCTCAGACGCTGATGGTGAGGACGCATTCGGAATGAGGTATCTCTTCAAAAGACCAGAGGCTGCATGAGTATGCATCTTCGCCTTCGATATTGGTTGGCTCGCAACCAGTCCGTCGTCAATCAGATATCAGTCAGTCATAATCACCCCAGGTTGGCTTGAAGACGTCCAGATCCCTCTATGGTGCTCAGCCGACTGTTTGAAGCCTCATCGAAAATCTCCTTTAACGTCCAAGATAACTCATATCGACGGGAAAATGTCAAGCTGCTAAGACGTGATTTATCTAAATTTCCGATGGACTCAATGTTTGGTCGAGTCCGCCCTAGCGTGCACATACCTAGGTCATATCACTGACACACTGACGAATCATTCTAATCTTGCTTTCTCACGGTTCCAGAAGAAAGTGTGGGCTCTGGAGAGGACCCCATTGTTAGTGGCAGCAAAGCTGAATTATAACAAGTACAGCAAACTCCTGGTGAAAAGTAGGGGGCACAAGCCCACAAAACCAGATAGGGCGTGTCACGACGGAGACTCGAACGCCTGGGTTTGCTTGTTCGCAAGAGATGGGACAGCGACCCAGGCGACAGCGAATGTGGCTACTACCCCATACATCTTTTACTGTCAACGAGCAGCTGTTTTTCTAGTACGAGCGTCACAAACGGGAGATTCTTGGAGATCGCTCAGCTCAGATAATGTTTTGGTTTTCTCCGATCCCACGTGGGCATGAGACTGATCTGTTGCCATATCGTTTGCCGCCATTGGCCAATGGTGCTAGTGCCCGACCTGTTTTGCCATTTAGATTCATGTCTCACAACCAGACAGCCATTTGATGGTCACACGCTTCTGGGCTTCTGTGCGTCTATGTGATCGTCTGTCTGTCCATTCCCATGTGTCCGTCGCTCCATACCCGACCGTACAGATCCGTAGCTAGTCTGCATCTGCATGTATGTTGAGCTCACGTATATAAGCTCATAACTATAAGGTGGCCACAGCGAGTAGATGAAGTCTATTCGTATCCCCTTCTACCTCTTCCAACTCTTCTACCTCTTACACCTCTTTCACCTCTTATCCATCTTGATTCTCTTCTACCTTCTCTCTACTATTCACTCCCCCTCAGTCCCTCAATCGTCCCTCTTATTCTATTTTACTCTACCTCTGTGACCTCTACATTTCTCAACCGCCAAGCCTTTCAATTTGAATAAGCAAAAGGTAAGTATGTACAGTTGCTGACTCATGCCACAACTTTAAGCCAGATCAAACTGACATGGCCGATTTTATCCAACAAGCACCAACATTATGCAAATGTCAATAAGATTCTCACAAACTTCGACCAACTTTGCCAGACATTTTACAACTTTATGAGACGATAAAAGGATGGGTAAGCTCAGTAACATCATGACTATTGCCTTCTTTGTACGAGCCTTTTTGTACAAGCTTCAGTTTCTAAAATGTATGGAATTTGCCACAATTTCAAAAAGCCTGAAGACCATGTCATGTCTCTTGTGAGCTCAAGCCCCAAGTACATCTTGTGTTGTAGCCTCATGCTGAGACAATTCCTGACATTACCATTGTGCCAGCTAGTACTTGTCACGGGGCTACGCCGACCAACGAAGAACCCGTCGTTCAGCAGTCAAAGTTCGAGTACGGGAAAGGATACTTAAGGTAAGTTCAACGAAGTTCGTCGACCTTTTTCGATGTTGTTATATCTTGGAACAGATTCGAAAATCTAACTTGAGGACTCTTGCAAGAGTAGCCAAGTACGTGTTGGTCGGTATAGCAATGTAGAAGACTGGGTAATTACAAGGTACTAGCTAAAAGACATCAATCTAGAATCGACGAGGGAACTAACTATGCTGTGGACATCGCTTCTTCTTATACCTTCTTCCTTATGTGCAGTTCCGTCAAGTTAGCCGTACTTTGCCGTTCTTCTCCGTACTTTGGCCGACAAAGAACAATAGAGTCGTAGTCAAGTCGATCTCGATGACATGGGCCTATTATCGAGAACAATAGAAGTTGAACGAAGCTGTGCGAAGTTGTGCAGTCATCGGCAAAGAGAACAATAGATCGCGAATAAAGTGTCCCGTCCGGATGTTTCAGTGATCTTGAGGACAATAGGACTTCGAGTATTTAAGTCGAAGATAGAAGTTCGTGTTCTGGGGTTTGTCCTTATGACAAAGCTCGCTGAAGTTCGTTGAAGCTGCCGATGCTCGCATACATTATTGGTCCGTTGGATAAAATCAGATGTCTTGGTCTGCTCTGGCTTACGATCGTGACAGTTGTCACGCTATTGCAACTTTCTCTTCTGGCGAACCATAAAAAAAAGATCATGTATGATACAGCGGTTTGGCCAGCGCCGAACACATAACACCCCAAGTCGTGCGTCAAGCATCCTTGGACTACGATATGGCGAGATATCTCAGCGCGCTGATTTGCAAAGCTCAAAGATTGAATTTTGCAAATTCTGATAGACTCTAACTAGAACGTTCTTGATGGCGGCAGTCTCATGAACCGAGGCTTTCAACCGACCTTGAAATATTTCATTCCACTTCAAAACATTTCACTTGATGAAACTTCTCATCATCTACTTTGTCCCCAAAGATTTATTGACCTTATTCACTCTGACTACATGAATTGATACTTTACACTTTGTCTAGTCACTGATGTCTATATAATCTCTTGCCTGACAATCTGATCACTTCATCTTCAGCATAAAGAACGTGCTACTTCCAACATCTGATACTGCAAGAAAGATGAGGAAGTAATGCTTGGCCTGTAACCTGTCTATCTAGATAGGTACAATGTTCTATTTGAAGTCACCCTAGAGCAGATGAGTTCATCTGTTTTTAATGTGACTGTAACGGTCACACAGGATTCACATTTATACCAGGGTCACTCTAGCAAGAGCTCAACATAATTGACGAGTCAAGGACAAGATACTCTCGAACGCAGCTACAAAAACGAAAGACATCAACGATTTATATTTCTGTTTAGAATATCAATATTCTTTTTCCCATCAAATTCCACCATACATCAGCCCCAAACAACATACATCTTCTGTTGTCATGGCTTGAAGGACTTTGCAAATTGCCGTCGAATACAGCTATAATTTGTTTGCTTGCCAAACATTGCATCTCATTTCATCGCCTCTGTGTCACGATCGTAAGCCAGAACAGACGAAGAAAACCGACTTTACCCAACGGGCCGATAACGAATGGGAGCACCGGCAAGCTTCAACGAACTTCGGCAAACTTCGTCGTAAGAACCAACCCCAGAACACGAAGTTCTTATTGTTCTCTAGGTCACTGAGACACCCACACGAAACTTTTTATTCACGATCTATTGTTCTCTTTGCCGATGTCCGCACAACTTCGACTTCAATACACGAAGTTCCTATTGTTCTCAAGGTCACTGAAACATCGGCACGAGACCCTTGAGTTCCGGTCTATTGTTCTCTTC